>JAVQJD010058659.1:0-10000 GCA_036023655.1 Nannoperca australis
CTCTCTGTCTCTCTCTCTCTCTCTCTCTCTCTCCCTCTCACTGTCTCTCTCTCTCTCTCTCTCTCTCCCTCTCACTGTCTCTCTCTCTCTCTCTCTCCCTCTCTCTCTCTCCCTCTCCATCGCAGTCACTGTGAAACTTTGTAAAGTTCTCAGCATCTCGTTCTTTGGGGAAACTATTATTACTCTTTCTCTCCTCACAGCTCACAGACAGACAGACAGTTACATTACACACACACACACTCTCTCACACACACACTCACACACACACACACACACTCACACACACTGTAAACTAAAGTGGAGTTAGTCGTGTCTTTTATTTGTGCTGCGGTGCTCACATGGGAGACTGAGCACAGTATAAACAGGTCATGAACACACATGCATGCACGCACACAGTAACACACCACAGTGAATCAGACAAACAAATCAAAGTCCGTCAGCGGATCATCAAATATTCAGAGGGGTTTGGCCCACTTAGTGATGTGCAGGAACTAACGAGGAGACGCAGAACTAAAAAGGCAAAGCTTCAAACAAACAACGAGCCTCGTTCCACGCAGAGAGCACACGAAGTTACGCAGCTACCAGGACGCGTCTGATGTCCTACAGCTGACGCTCATTCATGTAGCGCCTCAGTTAAATACAAATACGGCAACAGACATAAGATACAGATTGAAGAAGAACTCTTCCACAGTAAGAGTTGTTGGACTGTGTGAAAGATATTTTATAAAAAGGAACGTTTTTATTTATATAGTCCACGAAATCACAATTCACACTTCAGCCTCAGGGGGCTTTCCAATCACAGTTACCCCACACCACACCCTCCATCCTTACAGCCTCGATTAGGACGAGGAAACTCCCTAAAACGTCAGAAAGAGGGACATCAAATATATAAACAAGGTTATCTCCTTAAATGAAGACAGGAATATCTTTTACTCTTTGAATTTGAGCCAAAATGCAGCAATATGAGAGTTTCAGAATAAGAGCTTCAGGTTTGAATATGCTGAAAATGTATTTGTGTGTGTGTGTGTGTGTGTGTGTGCGTGCGTGCAGAGATCTCGTTCCGGGTGTGGCAGTGTGGTGGCAGTCTGGAGATCCTGCCCTGCAGCCGAGTGGGTCACGTCTTCAGGAAGAAACACCCGTACGTCTTCCCTGAGGGCAACGCCAACACATACATCAAGTGAGTCTCTGACGTTAACGTCCAGCTTTAGTGGAGACAACATGTTTCGGGCCTGTGGTCTTCAGCAGGGTCCTGAACATGCGTGGTTTCTTGACTGGTCATGTAATTGAACAATATATATAAGAACATAGTGTGGTGTGTGAGGGAGACCTGTTTTACACTTCAGCTGGTCGGTATTCAGGTCACCTCACCTCGTCTCTCTCTCTCGCCACATTCTCACTCAAATGCAGCTCTTTTTTCCCGTTTCTTTGTGGTTTTTGCACAAACTGCAGCAGAAATCAGCAAATCTAACTCGTCTGATTGATGTCCGTTTCTTTTTTGGAAAATGTGTGTTTGTGCAGGATTTCGCTTGTTGACTAGCGCCGTCACCATAATCATGGTTTACCAGCTGAATCCACTACTTAGATGAATTCCTGATTGACTAACTTTAATACCAAACTAACTAATTACACCTTACTGGTGTGCACTTACACTTAACCTGCCTACCTAACTAGCAATCGCTCTACCTGTCCTGCCTGTGGTTCACTGTTTGACTGACATATTAGAAAGGAAACAGACGTGCGTGCACGTGCACCCTGAGCTGTGCGTCGCAGCCACCGAACGCTGTTCACATCATTGTTAAAGTGGATTTACAGCTGCCTGGGAGCCTTTGAGCTGCGAGTACAATATTATCCTATTAGCATAAGCTGTATTCTGTTCTCTGCCCCCCCCCCCCCTTTCAAACAGTTCAAACACAAAGATGTTTACAGGCAGTCCAATAATCCATTAACAGGACTAATGTGCTCAGACTGCATGTGAATTGATCTCATATAAATAGGTGAATCTACAGGCTACAATAACGGTGCTGGTTCCATTCAGATTACACAACGGAGCGCAATTCCAGCTGTGTGTGCATTATATACCATATATATGTATATGTATATTTATTATATAGTGAGGAACAAGAACAGTGAAATGCAACTTGAGAGCTTTATTTATTTTATAAAACTCTAAAATTCATATCTTCTTTTTTAAGTTGTGCAGTTTGTTGGTGAAGATCCACTGAAGGGACAAGATCAAGTAATGAAAGGCATTCTGGGAAACATAGTAAATGACACAGTGAAGTAGAAGACCAGGAGAGTGAAATAGTACGTGGGACCTCGTGGGTTCATGTGGAGGATTGTTCCTTGAACAGCTCCGCGGTTCAGAAACCTCAGCATGTGAGCAGGGCAGGAAGTGGGGTTCCCTTCGTGGCTTTACGCCAAACAGCTCCTAGAAACGTATTGTTTTGTGTCAACCAGCCAACCAACGCTGCGACTGACTGAGGGCTGTGGAGCTGCTCGTCTGGTGCCCTGTTGGCCGTTACCGGGGCAACATCTGTTCAGTGCAGCAGATGATGGCTTTTGTTCGCATCACGATGGCCTGATGTTTGTGATCAACGCCGACCTCCCAAACAAAGCTGCTGTTGTCTGCTCGCGTGTTGCTCCGCCGGGTAATTAGCTGGAGGCTGCGCGCTGGCAGTCCGGGTGATGAATATGTTAAAGACATAGAGCTGCTTAATAATTTGATTACAAAGATTATGCTGTTTCCTCCCTCGCCGCGGCCTGCTGCTGTGACCTTGTGTGTGTGTGTGTGAGACACGTATTTCTGTGTGTACGCCTACAAACATCTCATATCCTCTCTCTCTTCCCCTTTCATTAAACTGCCACAGCCAGCGTGTGTAATGCATGTAATGGAGGGTTTCTGTCATTTCAATGAGATCGTTCGCAGCTCAGAGAAACTCAGCTAATAGCTCATTACTTCAGAGAGAGGACGAGAGTGAACGGGGACGAGAGACAGAGAACACCTGCTGTAAACATGGATCTGCAGAGCAACCAGAATCAGGTCCATTTACACCTGGCATTACTACACAACCTGGATCTGGATGTTCTGTCTCCACAAGGATAAACTCAAGTTCAATGTTGGTGTGAACGCACAGAAAAACACTGTGATGGGATGTGATGGGACCGGTGGAGCACAGCTGGAGGCAGCAGGTGAACACTGGGAGCCTGATGTCGGTTTTTACTTCCCTTCTCCTCAATTTATCTGTGGTTCAAATATCTGCTGGGTCCACACTCTTATATTTTCTATATTTCTATATTTTCTTTTCTTCTAAACATTTAAACATCATCCCCAAACATCTGGGGCACGGCAGTTGTGATGATTTGTGATGAAGCTGCACTGTTGTGTGTGTGCTGTGTGATCAATGAATGTCCCCTGAAATCACTGAAGCCTCTGAAGGATTGTGTTGACTTGTTTCCCATGGTTAGATTTAGCAAAGCTTGTTCAGCTGCTGTTTAGTATTAAAGAAACATGTTTTCAATCCATTCACCACAGATCACACGTGGGATTGTGCAGCTGAAATGTAGAAAACGTAGTGTAGGTTTATTGATTTCTAGACAGCTATTGGTTTTATGTTTGTTTCAATTAAAAAGTAAACACATCCGGCAGAGACATGAAGTAAATACAGCAGGAAATTAGATAGCTTGATTGGTACCATGGTGTTAACTGTGTGTGTGTGTGTGTGTGTGTGTGTGTGTGTGGTTACAGGAACACACGGCGCACAGCTGAGGTGTGGATGGACGACTTCCGTCTCTTTTACTACTCCGCTCGCCCGGCAGCACGAGGGAAATCCTACGGAGAGTAAGAACACACACACCTGCTTATTCTACTTATTCTGTTTTGCTGACTTGTCAGCTTGCTGCAGTGACGTGCAGGTGTACCTCAGAGTGACATCACTGGTGGGTGTGGTTACTTTAAACCAGAGAGGCGTAGCAGCCGGTGTGCTACATCCAATCTTAAGCCTAAAACACAACAGGTTCACCTTGGACCAGTGTTTTGTTGAGTCCTCACAATGTGACTCATACAAGATCCACACCAACACCAACAGGAACAGACATTAAAGGCCACAGCTGTGTTTAAATGTCAGACAGGTAAACACAGCTTTCTGGTTTTACCTGGCTTTCCACATCACACACTTCCATTATTATAATTGTTAGTTCAGTTCTTCATTATCTGTCAATGTTGTGTCTTCTTTATATTGTCACTTTTCCGTGTCTGAGTGTTATGAGAAGAGTTCTGACTGACTGTTTATCTGGCAGCTGTTCTCTTTATCTGACTCTTTGCTTTATCCTTTGTGTTTGTGTGTGTGTGTGTGTGTGTGTGTGTGTGTGTGTGTCACCAGTGTCCGAGGCAGAGTGGAACTCCGCAAGAAGCTCAAGTGCAAATCCTTTAAGTGGTACTTGGACAACGTCTACCCAGAGCTCAAGTAAGAGTGTGTGTGTGTGTGTGTGTGTGTGTCTTTGAACTTATCTGTGCAGGGAAAGAAAGCTTCTGCTGAGCACGCAGCTGAGAGAGAGGAGAAATTTCAAGCCTGACAACAAACGGTGTTTATGATCATGTGGGGCTTTTTAAAAACAAGATTATCTCTTTCTGTTTTTGTCTCGTGTTTGTTTTTAACTTTTAAAGAAGAATTCCACAGATTTCACACATAAAGCTCACTTTATTCTTGATGGGGAGCACTCAGCATGTGAACACTGGGTAATCGTGGCTCTGGAGGAGCTTTGTCTGAGAAGGAGCCCCTTTTAACTGAACACTAGCGTAAAGAAGTCTGCAGGTTCTTTACATGATCAACACCAAAAGAAAACTAGCCTTTATAAAAGATGACGGTCCACGATACAAGCGCTGCAGACGGGAGCTCAGAGGTTGAATTCAAAATCTGTGGCTAGATTCATTTTCAGATTTTATGGTGCACTCAGATCATATCTCGTCACCTCATAGTAAAAGCACGCTGGACAGGTGGTAGTGTGGGCACGGCTGTAAGTGAACTGCAGGAGTTAGCACGGCTAGCGGGCTAGCTATACAGCTGTTTACCAAGCACACCTGTGCAATGCTTTGTGTTGTCTGATGCAGTAATGCATGTTTTGTTTTTGGTTGTTTCTCATGTTGTTCATGTCCACAATGAGTGCACACACACACACACACACACACACACACACACACACACACACAGGCCATCTTTACACCTCATTCACTGTCTTTGTGTTAAATGTCTCCCTCTGTCCTGATTGGCTGAGCTCCCAGGGGCCCTGGTTCCTCAGACTGCTCGCACACACACACACACACACACACACACACACACACACACACTCACACAATGACACTTTATAAGATTCCAAGCTGTGGCAGTGACTCTTTCATATACATACAGACACATTACTTACATGCACACAAACATGCCATAGAAAATATCATAAAGACACATGAGCGCTCTCACTGAAACACTTCCTCTCTCTTTTACACACACTTCAACACACAGACACACTTAAATACCCATTTATCCACTGGAGGCTGGTGTTAATCCCCCAGAATGGAATTAACAGGCTGGCTCTCAAGGGAAGACAGACCTGACCCTTAAAACGCAGAATAACCTTTAACGGGTTATTAAAACAGAGAGAGATAGCAGATTGAATTAATGCTACAGGGCTTAAGCCCGAGTTTATAGCGCGTCCGAGAATTTAACAAGAAAGACTGAGAAAGTTTATCACAGAGGAAGATTGGGAAGAAACTTTCTGAAGTAATGAGTTTGGAGAATCGTAGCCTTCAGCGGAATCTGTTGACGGTGCAGCGAGTCATTTTTGAAAACACTGATAAATCACTGTCACCGTGTCGTGATATCTTGATGTGGTTAATGAGACCATGGTGGAGATGATTGGGGTCTTCTGGCTCATCTCACTGGGGATGTTAGTGTATCTTAAAATTAAGAGAGATGTTGGGTAATCGTGGTTTTGGAGATTAAATTCACTCAAATTAACACAAAAAACTACCTATTTCCTCACGTACTCCCGTAGATGTGTAGTTTTTGGTGTTATTTGGGATTCATTCTGCTTCTGCATGAAGTCTGTGTTGTGTTTTCTCCATCAGGGTCCCAGACGACTCGGACTCTCAGTCCGGGGTGATCAGGCAGCGCCAGAACTGTCTGGAGTCCCGGAGGGTGGAGGGCCAGGAGCTGCCTGTCCTCACACTGGGTCCCTGCACAGGGACAGAGGGGGTCCCCGCCATCAACCAGGTGGGTCAACCAGAAGTTAGAAACACAGTGACAGAGTCTGTGACTCTCGTCACGGCGTAGGAAACAGCGAAGACATCTAAAGACAAATCAGCTGATGTGACCTCAGTAACGTCAGGTGCAGATTTTCTGTCTGTGTTCTGGATGTTTAGGTGATCACAGCATCTCAGTTCCTTCAGTACGAGTGTGCTATGGTGTCTGCAGGAGTTGTTTTTATATATTACCACTGGGGGTTTGCCACAGTTGAAATTAATATAGTAAAATAAAATAATGCATTCAAAACAATATTTTTTTGCTAAATCTGTATGTGTGGCTCCCAAATCTGCCTTCTTATCTGGAATAGTACATATTCCTAAAAGGGAGATCATGTTAAATGTTTTTGTACATTTTTCAGGCTGTTTAAGATCATTTCGTTTTCAACACACACACATCACTACGACATGAATAAAAAGACATGATAAAGAAGAGTTCCTTATATTATATGAATCTTTAACTACCGGTATTATAGATGGATGGATGGAGATTTCATTTCAAGCTTCAGTTTGCAGGATCTGAACACTTTCACTGACTTTGGTGACGTCAGAATCATGTGAAAGCTTGATACACAGAGTCTTTGACCGGACGTGGCTGCGGCTGTACGGAGAAGCAGGAAGTGTGTGATGAAGTGTGTAGAAACATCTGTCGCTGGTCATTAGTAGCTGTAAACATGGTTCCTGTTAGAGAGCGTCATGAAACAGATGTGAGCTCAACAATATACAAGAAGTGTGTGTGTGTGTGTGTGTGTGTGTGTCTGTGTGTGTGTGTGTGTGTCTGTGTGTGTGTGTGTGTGTGTGTGTTCGACAGGCAGAGTAGTTGTATATGCGTCCACTTCTGTATACTCTAAGTAAAAATGTAATTTTTGTTTTTTAAAAAGACCAGAAATAGTGGTCCACACTTGGTCAGTGTAGAATTATAGTCCACTGTTGGTAGTTTAGGAGAGAGTGTGTGTGTGTGTGTGTGTGTGTGTGTGTGTGTGTGTGTGTGTGTCTCAGCCATAATTAATACCCGCAGGATTCTCATTACTCCATGTTTAGAGTGAGCGTGTAGGCTGTGATGCCGCCTTGCAGAGAGCGAACATGTCAGCAGCTGAAATGCCGGAAGGTTGGAAGGTCGTTGGTTTAGATCCCCAAACTCTGCGGTGTGTGTGTGTGTGTGTGTGTGTGTGTGTGTGTGTGTGTGTGTGTGTGTGTGTAGCCCTGCAGGAAGGCTCTTTATCTCTGTGTTCATGTTCAGAAGGCTGGTTTGAACCGAGCAGGTGGGAACGTTAAAAATTAAATACCTTTTACTCTTCTGTCACTTTCTCCCTTGAAAAGTGAACAGGAATTTTAAGAATCTGTTGGTTTTGTAATTCTTATTACTCTGAATAGTTTATCGTGGTCGTATGTTCGTGCTGCCGTGTTAAACTGTTGAGTGGCGTGATTTTCCCGTCTGTCTTTAATCCAACAACTACAGGACCACAATGGACATAAGTTGTCATGTTGTCCACTTTATCATGCACCATGCATATCTGTGTTAATAGTAAAAGACATGTCACTAACTGACCTACGTTACATTAATCTAAACCACATATTTAAAGGTGAAAGCTGAAGTGAGATAAATAAATATAATCCCTCAATGCATGCATCCCAGTCGTCATACTGAGACATTTCTAGCAGCTGCAACAGAGTCTTATGGAGGAACATGTGTGAGTGATCTGAAACATCCTCTGTAAACATAAAGATTGTGCTTTCAGTCTCTCAGAGACAAAGACAGGATTTCTTTTAAGCCACATACAGGAAGAAATCAATAGCAGGAGCAGAGAGACCAATTTGTAAACCCACAGCAGCAGAAAGCAATGCCGGTCATCTCGGATTCAAATGTATTCAGCTGTTCTATTAATGAGAAGTTTCACATTATTTAAGTGTGACAGCTGCGTATAACCGAGCAGAAATACAAGCGAATGAGAGTGGCGTGCATGAAATGTGGCCCACTGAGCCACAAAAACATCATTCTGAACACAATTCGGACCAGAAGTAATGAGTGCAAAGGCATGAAGTTGTGGCCGCATCGTTTCTGCTGTTGGCTGTGAACGTGAGCATGAATACGAAGCAGCTCGGCCAATTCTCCCACAAAAACACATCTTTGTGGACGGGGCTGCAGGTGTCAACGTTATTTTGAGCCACAGTGCACTTTGTTTATCCAGGAAGCACTTCTGCTGAGGACGCAGGCTGTTTCATGTTCACCTGTAAAGCAGCATCTCTGATTACACTAAGTGATCGTGCTGAAAACACAGCCTCATTGCTCTAACAGCCTCGTTTACTGGCCTGCCGCTCATTAACTTCTACATCTGGTCCTGTTAAATAAAACAGTGTCTGAATAAGATACGATAAGATAGAAGAAGAGCTTCTTTTCCCCCCTGGGACATGAAATATGACGGCAGCACCAGAGGGGAGCGACAGGAAGTAACAGGAGTAAACAAAAACAAAAAGTGATACATGATATATACTGAGCAAAGTGACAAAGCCACGTTTATATCTGCATTTAGTTTATTATGATGCATATAAGAAATGCTGTATGTAGATGCAGACATATAATCTTATTAAAATGGTATGTTATATATAATAACAGTAGAAATGTGCAGAATATAATGAGATAATACAGTATATTATCCTGCAGTAAGATACGTGTTATTGTGATGATGATGATGATGAAGGCAGTCACCTGAGCACAGCCTCAGCGGGGAGGGTGCTCCCTGCTGAAGTGCACCCTGGGAGGCTCCAGCAGACGTGATATATTGAGCTACAGCACCAATTAACCTCCGGTGTCGTCCTCTTTACTGCAGTTCAATAAATCAATCACACGGTGAAATAAACCCCGCAGCACCGAGTTATTTAAGAGAAAACTCACATACATCATAGAGCTGCTTTGAGAAGAGCTCCCGCTGTGCCCCCCCCACCCCCGCCAGCCAACTCTCACCCTCCATTACTTCACAGGTTTATACATGTAGCAGAACGATAACGCTAATAACTTACCAAATGTGTATTGATATGCCTTTAAAAACATTTTAACCAATCACTGATCAGTACCAGCTGAAAGGACGGATTATTCCTTTAAGATGTTCATCAGGTGAACAGGACAAACATCATCATCATCATCATCATCATCAGATCATATAGTCATAAAAAATAAAAAATACTGCAACGTGAAAATAGTCCTGCTTTGAAAATGTTGCTTAAGTAAAAGTATCAAAAGTAAAAGTACTGATTCATTAAAATACCTCCAGAGTCTGAAACTAATATACATTATTATTATTATTATTATTATTCTTACTGATGTGGAACATTTTACACACTTGAGGTGGAGCTCATTGAAACAATGTTGTTTACTGTTGGGTAGTTACATCTATAATAATCTATTATATATAATCCTTGTCTAAGCTCATCGTGTGTTTCTTGCTCTGGGAAGTTTCTCGTGACTGAAACTGTCAAATAAATTCAATTCACTCTGAACTGCAGGTCACTACTGTGTGGAAATGTTTGACTTTCAGTCACAGCACTATTCATCTCTAATCATTTAGTAATACTGACTATTCATAGCACCATGCTTTCATTAAAATAGGTTCAAATATGTGGCACGTCTCTCACACACACACACACACACACACACACACACACACACACCCGACATGTAAATGCACCATGAATCCTGGGAGATACCATAAG
>JAVQJD010058663.1:0-31777 GCA_036023655.1 Nannoperca australis
ATGTAATAAGTTACATTACTTTAATGAAGTAATCAAAAAAGTTACATTACTTATTACTTTTTAAACAGGGTAACTAGTAATCTGTAACCTATTACATTTCAAAAGTAACCTTCCCAACATTGCAAATGAAACATGCAATGTTAGCTGTCGTTTCAGTAGTAATCACTGAATTCTCAACCGTAAAGTAAAATGTTTGCTCATGGTAGCCTGAGTAGGCAGTGAGTGACATTGATTTTCTTCATCTCATCGCCCTCTCTAATTAGGACATTTCACCTTTTCTTAGATATTGTGAAATTGTGCAGGTTACTGGGCACTGTTGGAGACATCCCAATAGAGAAGAAGTCAGACATCTGAGCCAACAAGTTCACAAGGGGGGACTCCATATAGTAGCAAGGAGGATTGTGGGAATCTGGAGGACAGAATTCAGATGTGATTGGTATGATGAGATGATTTAAGCCATGAGGTAAATAAAAAAATGGCTGGACTGGATATTAATTAACAATGAATACTTCTTCAACCCTTAATTTAATGAGTTAACAATCACACTCGATTGTCAAGGATGTATCAATTATATACATCCTGTACCTATTTACAAAGAGTGCAGCGTGGCAATGGATTTTTGTTTTCTTTACCAAGATTTATTTGCTAAATGCTTGTGCCAACTTCTACCAACATACAAACACTGATATTCCATTGCCAAAGCTGAAACAGTTATAAAACAAAGTTCCTCCCAGACACTATCAGAGCTAAATCAACATTCCTGAGAAACATCTGTTAGAGATTTTATCTGATGCAGCAAGATTTATCTCTACAATGTGAAATGTTAGGAAATAAAGGAAAAATAAATGTGACTTTATTTTCGCCTTATGCACTTTATTATATAATTACTTATAATCTAACATAACATATCAGCAAAGTGTTCAACATTATTGCCTTTGTTACTTCATGAGATAAATTATGCAGAAGAATAGACAAGTCAATTAGGATAGAACAGGATAAACTGCTAAAATCACATCTAAAAGTACGTGTTCATGATTTGTCAGCTATTGTGGCTAATAACTCCCACTGTTATTGGCATTGTTATTCGGCCATTGTTGTGCCATGATTTCTCTGCAGCTGAATATGTTTAGTTAACTTTTTTAATTATTTGCAAATATATAGAAAGCATGGCACGTAGTACCTAGATGATAGTTTAAAGCAAACATTTAAAGGGAAAATATGTAGCACTATCATGTCAGCGATGATATTTACGTATCGTATCTTGCCAGCTCCAAATAAATGAACGTGGGTTTGTGGGATTGAGCCGGTGGAGGCTAAAAGGGCGATGAGATTAGCGGAGCCTCGCAGCAGCTGCTGATACCCATATCTCTCATTTAGTCCAACTGTCCTCCTTTGCAGGCTGTTTGTGAACTTCCCGTCATCCAAGCAGTACTTCAGCAAGTTCAAGAATATCGAGGAGACCGAGGAGCTGGAAAGGAGTGCCCACCTTAGGAATCATGCCCACAGAGTCATGAATGCTATCAATACACTGGTGGAGAACCTTGACAACTCGGACAAGGTGGCCTCAGTGCTAAAGCTGCTGGGCAAGGCCCACGCACTCCGACACAAGGTGGAGCCTGTGTACTTTAAGGTAAAGTGTGGGTGAATAAAAAAAGCGACACACACACAGACAACTTAAAAGGTTGGGATATTTGTGTTTAACAAATAAGTAAATCAGTTAAAGCTGTATAGAGAGCCGTTTGTCTCAAAACTGCTAACCAATGAGATATAACACGTTAATTAGTGAGATTTAGAGGTTCTCTTGGGCCGATTTTATTACATTTGAGCAGAGCCAGGCTAGCTGTTTCCCCCTGTTTCCAGTCTTTGTGCTAAGCCATGCTAACCGTCTGCTGGCTGTAGCTTCATATTTACTGTACAGATATGAGAGTGGTATCAATCTTCTCATCTAACTCTCTGCGGATAAAAGCAAATAAGTGTATTTACCAAAATGTTTTACTATTTCAAAACCTTTAATGAAACTTCAAGGTATCTTAAGTACTGCGTTTTGTTGTCTTGTCCAGATCCTTAGTGGTGTGATACTGGAAGTCCTAGGAGAAGAGTTTCCAGAGGTTGTGACACCAGAGGTGGCTGCGGCATGGACCAAACTCTTGGCTACAATGTGCTGCACCATCACAGCTGTTTATGAGGAAGTGGGCTGGACCGAGATCTCAACCGTAACTGGGTGAAGCTTTAAGTCTGGGTTTAGTAAACCATGAACACCCGGAGACTTCTTATTTTTGGGCCAGCATCTGATAGGACAGGGGTGATTTGACTGTACTGACCTCTGAAGGGAAGCAATGTGAGGAATACAGTTATAGGGGCTATACACTCGAAATAAGAACAGGTACTGTGCTCTTTTTATGGCTAATTAGTTTGACTAGTATGTGTGCATGTGAGAGAGAGGGAGAGAGACAGAGACAGAGAAAGAAAATTAAACCTCTCCTCCATTTTTTTATACTCGTGTAAAGAACCAAACCATTTAAAGGAAAATAACATGAACAGTGGACAAGAGGTCACATTTGACTTGGATGTGCCTTCTACCGAATGTGCATATCTAGAAACTGCCATGTAGATATAATTCTTATAATATCATGTGATGTTTTTTCTGATGTTTCCTTTTATGTGAGTCACATGAGTCTGTGTCAGCCTGCATCCCTTTATGAGAAGCAATTTTTACATTTTTAACAGTTAATTGTGATGATACATTATTTTTCCCATTATGACTCACCTTTGTATCTGTACAACATTTTGAAATAAAAATACAAAGAACACTCTTTGATGTTACCGCAGATGTGGAATCCTTTTAAACGTATGCCTGCTCTAATCTGATTCTGCTGCGGGCATGACTGTGCTCCCTTGTTCTCTGCTTGAGTCAGCAGTGCTAAATAGAGGTGGCTCAGTGGCTGAAAGTCCCTATTTATATCTCAATTTATCCCACTTTGCGCACTCTTTTTATAATATATTGTAGGAACTCTACACTTGGCCAGCAGGGTTTAAGTTTTATCCAGATAGATGGCGATTTGATTGGTATGTGTTAATCCTTACTGTAAAACCAAGCTGTAAAAGGCCAAAGTGCCACTCAAAGCCACTTTCAACAGGCCTTTTTACAAAATGTAGAGACAAAGAGACAATATCAAAGTTGTTTTGGCTTTCTGTGTTGTTTTCAGAATAGAAACACACAGCATGCTCTGTTTACCTCCTAGTCCTGCCAGCGAGATCCAACCCCCTCCTTGATCCTAGCTAATCCCCTGAGCTAATCTCCCCAATCGTGACTGAGAGCCAAGAGGAAAGACTGAAATAGTCAGATGGTTACACCACAAACGCTGCCTTTTAGCATTCAAGCCTTTCAATGGGAGTAGAAGTCCCAGTGCTCTAAACCACCATCAGTCCCACATGCAGGAGATCCTTGGGGGGTAGGACCATGTGTACCACTATGATGGTCCTCACCACCATCGCTCTCGTACTGTGGCAGAGATTCTCCCAAAAAATCAAACGGTGAGTACTGATCGTAAACTCTTGTAATTTTTGGCAAGCAGACAGTAGAAAAGCAGAGTTTTGTAGAGAATCACGACTTGTGATTATTTTAGGGTTTGCCGCGAGCAGCACTGTGTGGATTAAGTGGCTCCATACATAACAACAGTGTATTTCAGTTTTTTTAATGAAGAGGGGAAAGCATCAGAGCTCTTGAGTCCATGGCTGCTAATTGACCCAAAGTGCAATCTTCTCGGCCCCCCTCCGGCCCTGCTTAGTCACTCACAAAGAAATGGCAAACAATACTGCAAGGCTACTGCACCGTGGAGCACCATGGCAACAGCTAGCTTACACAATTATGAGCTAATAAACAGTAAAATTGTTTCCAGATAACTTTGTGCTGAAGAAGGCACTGTCATGTTTAATATCTAGTATTGTGTTCTTTATCACCTGTCACAGGGAGAAAGAGGCCAATGAGAAAGTCATGCCATACATGAAGAACAATGGAGCAGAAGAAACCCCAAAATGACAACAGTGAGCAGCGAGTCAATTCAGTTTTCAGTTTTATTTATGTAGCATTTATATATCATAACAAAGTTATCCCAGGGCACTTTCTTGTATAGAGCAGGTCTAGACCAACTCTATATTTAGACCCTACAAATTTCATCATGAACAAGCACTAGGCCACAGTGGCAAGGAAAAACTCCCCTTTAACAGGTAGAAACCTTGAACCAGACTCTAGGTGGGCGGTCATCTGCCTCGACCAGTTGGGTTGAAAGGGACGGGTGGGGTGGCAGGAGAGAGAGAGGAGGAAAGTGAGCATACAGTAGTACATTACAGTTCTACATAGAGATGTATAGTAATAGCTGTGGTAATGATATTGGTGTTAATATTAATTAAAAATAATATTAATGTCAGTATAATAGTAATAATAATAATAATAGCAGCAGTGGCTGGTGAGCAGGAACACGGGGTCAGCAGGTGCAACCATATATCCAGATCAATCAAAAACAGATTGAGCAGATGTGAGACAGCCACAGGGGCCTTAAAGGGTTCCTGTGTGATTTAGTATTGGAAATCCAATATGCAGAGGCCAAGACTTTTAAAGTCTATTAATGCAACATGTTTCATTAGAGCTCCATGCACGTCTTTCAAACTCAATGCACCCAGTTTGTAAAACAGGCTTATTGGGTAACCTTTTTAGTTTTTATGTGTCCCATATTTTTATATAATTTCATACAAAGGAACTGTTAGTAACTTTAAATTATTATTAATGTTCCTGGAAGTACAATGTAACGGGCAATTCTGTTCTATTGGTACAGTTTCAGTTTATTAACTCTAAATAATTGCTAGTAATCTAATTTAAACTGTCCCAGCTCAAAATGCACAATTTAATGTAAATAAAATAATAAAATTGAATTATATAAAAAAATACATTTCAATGATTTTGAATGGACCGTTTGTAAGGAATTTCCTCTGGAAATTAGCATCTGCTTTTATACTCATCAAAGCTAATCCAACTCAAACAACCATTTCAGAGCTTTGTCTCTGTTTTAACTATTTACAACCAATATAGTTGTTTTTTTTTCCAGAAATAAAGCATTAGTGCTTTTTTATTTCATTTTATAAAGCTGTAGTCTCCAACCCCAAGCTGAAATAACACCAGACAAGAACGCCAATATTGGAGGATTTCACAGACTAAGTTCAATGACAAGCTCTTTAAGAAGTACACCACTTCTTGCATTTGCACTGAACATTGGCAATGGACGTAAATCATGAGGAGACAATTCCTTGTCACAAAACAAAATGTATTTCATGCCAGCAGTGTTTGTATTTTGGGCAATATTTTAGCAAACATTTGGACTAATTCTACATTCAATCAAATGAGTTCTGAAAAGCAATAGCGTGTAACATTAAATTGAAATAGAAATAAAAAATAAAAAAATATTGCATGTAAACACCAAAACTGAGAATCACAGTCGGTGAAAGAGAGAAAAACATCCAGATAGACAAAGAGACATTAAAGGTTGTGTGGAAGTAGTGTGTGTGTGTGTGTGTGTGTGTGTGTGTTAGGGGAGGTTTACAGAGGGGGCTCCAGACAAGGGGAGGAAGTGGAGCAGTGGAGCATGTTACAGAGGCACAGATGCATAAAGAGCTAAGATGTCTGCCCCACATTTAGGTTTTAAGTATTCGCTGCTACACTGCTAAAACTAAATGATTCAGAGGCAGACCAACAATCCGTCATCTCTTTGGGGGGGTTTTATAGATACATTACCTCCCTACAACTGCACCGTTTATTGCAGTTGTAAAAGATCATAATATAAAGTAATAAACTGACCATTGTATATAACCGCGGCATGGAGGTGGTCACAGGCCTTTGTTATCTTTTACTTGTAATTTTAACCATGTTTATGGAGATAAGTGTATTCAGCTGAGTCAGCGTGATTTACTCTTTTATGAATGATTCTTTTCCTCCATCGTTCATGACTTTGCATGTCAGCTTTTACGTGCCTTGTGCTCCCTCTCCCCTCCAGACACGAACTAATACCAGAGTAAGCCACCAGCTCAAGTCTGGCAAGCATCAGGTGAGCTCTGTCATGCTATATTTGACCTTTAATGAACCAGAAAAGAAATGCAAAAACTGTCTAAAAATGAGGACAAATGTGTATTTCCATCACAACTTTAAAAGCATCAAACCCTAAAACCCAGTTTGTCTTCTTTTTTTCAGGGGCCTCTGCTACCAAGATTTATTTCCCTCGGATGCTACAGGAGAGATTTCCTGTCATCTGTTTGTTGTTTTCTCTCATTGATCGGATTCTGAGTAATCTGCCCTTCAGACTCCCACCAGAGTGAAAGAAAAGGGGGCTATAAAAACAATGATATAAACCCCTATTTGTCGAACTGATTTATTTATTTATTTATTGCATAGGGTAGACGCTAATTGAATATTTAAGATTTAAATTTAATAATGAATTGAGCTTATTTTAGAACATAATTCAACAAAACCAAGAAAGAAAACATGATGACAATGATGAAATCATAAAATGATGGCATATCAGAGTCATGAAAAAAGAAAAACAGAGAGAACTGCAGTGAACTCCAGCCTGGAAGATCAAGCCTGTCAAATGCTGTGTATTTGCCATGATAACTGAATTTACAATACTGTTTTCTGTTTTAGAACCAAACCGTCACTTCAAAAATTCTTTATACAATGAGAGTTTAAAGTGATAAAACATATTCTGTGCCTCCACAAAACCCCCAGCTACAATCACGTTTTTGATTTTCTGTTTTGCTTGCTTTTAACAAATGTAATGATTTGTGTTAAACATGTGTATAAGGACAGGATGAGATTTGACTGGCTGTATCTAAAAGAGTAGCTTCTATCAAGATCTCATAAGTGACCTAATTTTTCCTGAAATGGGGGCAGAAGTCATGTATTGTGCTGTATGTGGGTGGTAGGGGACCTCTGTGAATCCCTTAAATGTTTATGTTGTTCTCACAGGGGAAGTCCACTGATTAAATACAGAAATAAAATGCATTTGTGTGCTGTTGTGTGCTTCTGAATGTCAAGAAAAGTTGGTCTCTAATATGCTCTAACAAATATCTGTTTGATTTGCCGATCACTTATTAAAAGGTGCTCATTTGTCTTAAACCAACATCAGAGAAACATGTATTTTTGTGTGTGCACACGTTTGTCATGAAAGAAGAAAAAGACCCACCTCCTAACAACTCCCAACGGCTACACCAATACAACAAGTAAGCAAAATGTTCCTGCATGTACAGGCCAGAAGTTTTAAACAGAGGTTGTTTGCGTGTCCACCAGGTTCATGGAACAAATCTTGATTTAGACAATTTGTTGGAGAGTTGAAGGAGCAGAGGAATGCTGACGCCCCAGAAGGAATATATTATAAACCTAACTTTGAGCAATATGCTTACAGTAGGATGGCATGCCTTGTTATCATTGGGCTGATTAAAAGTGCAACATCAAGCCAAGACCTTGCTGACTTAAACATAGACTTCAGAAGATACATTATTCAGCTCTTCTGTTTTCAAAGCTCTGATGCCGCCTGGTGGTGAAACCGTTTGGTAGATTTCTTTAAGTAAGCAAGCAAGCAGGTAAATATGTCAAAGGAAGTCAAAAACAAGAGACTCCATCATTTAAACTTAGCCCTAAACAAAACCCTTTTCTCAAACACGCTAAAAACGCCAAGAAACTACTTTACCCACAATGCGCTGCGAACTGTAAACAGGAAATGTGTGCCTCGCGCCGGTTGGTTGTGGTAACGTTCCTGCTGCAGTTAATCTTTCAGACATAGAGGCTTCTGGTTTGCCTTTTGCTTTGCCTTTTGCTTTATGTGCAGATGCAAGTTAAACGTTTGTAATGAGAATCATAAAGTCTGTGTTAGAAGACTGAATTCGCGTAACTTTGGTGTGCAATTTGGCTAACGAGCAGTCCGAAGCAGCTATGTATCTGATTTAGTGTGTAGCGGCGGTGTTATTCGTTTCAGTGTTAACCTAAAGTAAACTGGACAGTTTAAAAATTATAAACGTCGCTACTAAACAAGGTTGCATTAAAGCATGAAGCAATACTGTATGTAACCACATTAACTAACATCAGTCGTCCATGGTGAAGACTCACCGGCGGGACAGAGTGGTTACCAATGGAGACAACAGACGCCTAATCAGATTTAGCTAGCTAGCTACTTGCATACTAGGAGAGATTCAACATGGTGAGTCAAACTGGTGCCAGTTTCAACAGTTTCATGATTTACCGGTGTTAACAGGATTCTTGGAAACGGTTAAAAGCATATTTTCAATCATTTTACATGCATATATGTGATTTACTCTTTGCAGTGGACACATGGTTTACACTAGGTTTATCTATTCCAGCTGTAAAATAACTCCCGTTTCATTATTATTTACAGGCTACAAAGCTGAAGGGCAAACCATCCAAAAGTAAGTTTCTCAAGTGTTGTTTAAATGCTGTGCCACAGTAACTATTACTGTGTTTTACCTTTGCAATAATTTAGGTTTATTTATATAGCCATGAATCACATATTTGTCTCAGAGGGCCTTAACAGTCTGCACAGCATCGATGCCATCTGTCCGTATATCATCAAATCATCTGGAGGATCCCACTGAGTGGAGACACAACACAGCAATGTAGCAGAGAAACAGCAAGAACTTTACAACCAAGATCTTTAGAGCAGTGATGCTAAAAACTGCTAGTAAAACAGAATAACAGAAACACATACTGCGACACATATAAGAGCTGGTAGCAGTATACTTACAATAATAAGTGGAAGTGGAGTGGAGTCCCAATCTTGTGTAAAATCGTGTGCCCTCACGGTTTCCCCAAGGTTCATTTGAAGATGACGATTTTCTTGACGGGTTATTGGACGATAAAAGTAAGTGAGCAGTTCTGCAGTCTTACACCAAACTGTTTAATCATTTACCGTTATGGCATTGTCACTGTGAAAGCGTCACGTGTTCTTATCTCTTCTCTCAACAATTCACTAATCAGAACACCCAGTAAGAGGGAAAGCAACTCGCGGTGGATCTCTGAATCGGTAAGTTAGATGAGAGTGTTACATACCATAGCTTCCTGTTTGAGAGTTACATTGTTTTTTTCTATTCCAGCTCTTCTGCCACTGAGAACATCTTCAGTATGCTAGCAGAGGAGGTAAATAGGGATGGTGGGGACGCTGAGGTATGTAGACAAAGATGTGAAAAGGGCCACATATATATTAATCTTCATATTTTTAGCATAATTTTATTGTCTTTGTTAATATTTTCTTTTCTGTCCTAGGACTCCGATGTCTCAGCAGCAAATCCCAATGACATACTGAAGAACATGAAGGTAGGTGCCTATAAACTGTGAAAATGCAGTGACAAAGTTCCGCTTTCTGGTTGTCTGTGCATGGTCTCAGCTACTGTTTTTCTGTCTATCCTCATACAGGACATGGATGATATGGATGCTGAACTTTTTGCATCAAAGAAAAAGCCTGGTTCAGCTCCTGCACAAATAAAGCCTTTTGGTAATGAAGGGCCAAAGAAAGGCTCCTCCACGGTAGAAAGTAATGTAAAACCAGAGGGAGCAGGTAATTCAGTGCAGAGTGTTCTTGCAAAAATTATTTTCTCATTATTAGCGGCTTTGAAGTTTACATTAATAGCAGCATTCAGAGAGAGAGCTGTGTCTCCCCCACATTTCACTCAGATGAACCCACCACAGGAGGGAAGAAGCCAAACTCCGCACCTTCGTCTGTAGCACATACCTACAGGAAGTTCACCTTCTCAGGTGAGAGTCTCCCTGACCCATCTGTCTCTCATACGGGCGTTTTATATAACTCAACAGTTTTTTACTGATAGCGTTGCTTTGTTTTTCCTCAAACTGCTGCTTTTAGACAGTGGTGGTGGTGGTGGTGATGATGGAGGTGTTGGTCAGACACCTCACAGTAAAGGTACATTAGCACGGACATGTGTTTGACCTACTTGTAGCTGGATGATGCCAGTGGGTGGTTTCAGTGGGTGTCTGTGGGTAGTTTGAATAGGAGTGGTGCACACAATTCAAAGTGACAATATTAGGAGTCAGTGTATTACCATATCGTGAGTTACCGTTTCTTTGGTGCACTTGTGCAATCTAATACAACACAATGCAGCAGCCCTCCAATAGATCCTATATTTGTTGAGCTCACCACCTTATATTAGAATGTGTTTTTAATATAGTATTTAAAATGCCTCTCAATGAATGCTCAGTGTGTAAACATACAGTATATATGCTCAGTTAAATCTCATATTTAAATATATTTGAACATAAAAAAAGGTAACATAAGTATCTAAGGTTATCCATATATGATGCCTCCTTATCATTTACTGCTTTGGCGTAAAGAATCGCATGTCCACCACAGATCTCGACGACCCCCTGGCTGGTCTACTTGATGACTTGCTTCCAGATGAACCCAAGCAAGAATCGAAATCCAGCACAAAGCAGACCAAACCTGGGAAATCTGTGCCATCTCCCTCAGCATCTCCCAGCCTGAAGACTGAAACATGTGAGCCTTAAATGATCCACAATTCTTTATTTTCTAACTCTTCCATGCAGTCAATCAACAACTAAAGTACTCTGTGTGTGTGTGTGTGTGTGTGTGTGTGTGTGTGGATTCTTTGTTCATCAGCTAATGCAGCAAAGACAAGAGGTGATCTTACATTTGATGATGATAAGGACGACCTAATGGATGCACTCGGATTTGACAGTGATAAAAACAATCCCAAGAAAAAAGAGACTGCGCTTTGGTCCAACAAGGAAAGGTAGCAGCTCTGTTCTCACTCATACTGTCTCACTCTTATTGTTGTCCTTATTTATAGCTCAAATGATAAATAATTGCTGCTTTAGTGCTTTGGGGTGCAGCTAAAAACAAAGCCAAACTTCGGCTATCTATTCATTTCTACTTTGTTTTGCCGTCACTTTGCCTGTTTTTGCCTTCCTTTGCATCTTAACATCGCGTACAGCATACCTTGTCTTGTCCCCTTTTCCTCTGTCTAATGTCAGGAGTGAGCCCCCTCAGAGAGCTCGTACTAGACTAGATGAGATTCTGGAGAGTTTGACTTCGCCTCGTCTCCTGGAGCGACCCCCGACGGGCGAGAGGAAGGACCAGCCTCAGTCTCAAGAGAAGCAGCAACAAGAGAAGGCCTCCGGTGTGAAAGGTAATAGACCACCACGGCCTCCTGCTTTGCATAAGTGTGAGCAAGTGCCGTTTCAAAAGGATGAATTCCTTTGTTCTCATTTGTCAGAACCACTTTTAGAAGATGACCTCACATTTGGCTCCTACCAGCCCACGCTGGTATCCACGCCTGAAGGGCGCCAGTCCCGCAGACAGTCTGTCAGGTGTGTGTGAAGTCCAATCTTGGTGTTTTACAGCACGGTGTTTGTCTGACATGGTAAACTGAATGAACACTGGATTCTTCTGCTTATCATCAGATTTTCTACAGAGGATGTCAGTTCCTCTACCCCGGAGAAGAAACCAAAACCCATCACCCCCACCTCCACTCGACGCCACAACTCCGCTGACTGGCTAGGCCTCAAAGCAAACGAGGACCGTACGTTCCTGGAGGGCGATGCCAAAGAGACCAAGACTTCAACAGAGCCTCCAAAGGTTCCTTCCTCTCCTTCATTAGAGAGAAGACCCTCCCTGACTGGCGGTAATGCCACATCTGCAGCAAAAATGGCAGCTGACACCTCAGCCTCAACTGATAATGTCACCAAACAAACCGAGCCAGAGGTCTCTAATAGCCAGAAGAGAGAAAAGGAGGAGGAGGAGCAGGAGGCGGAAGGGAAGGAAAAGGATGACTGGTTATCAGGAGCACTGAGCAGGAAGAAGGCTCTGTTAGTATCAAACTCTGAGGTAAAAACGTCCAAGCAGGAAGAGTCTTTAGGCCTGGGAGAAGAGGTGGATCTGGAGTCGATTGTTAGGTACAGTGACACATACAGCGGCAGAAGAAGCTTGGTTCTCAGCACTGAATGATAACCTGCTCTTGTTTTCAGGAAACAAGTCACCACAAAAGCTGCCGGGGGCCGAGAGGACTCATCTGTCAACGAAACTAGGTAAGATATTTGTCCATTAAATCCTTAAACACGTGTACTATGAGTGACACTATTATGCTGTTTGTGTTTTGTGCAGCAACACTTTTCTTGGACAGGCCAGCCCCACTGCTCACTCCACTCCTGTCAGAGAGAAGAGGACCACGCAAGGTATTTAACTCACAGCGATCCATCCAAACAACTACTCTTCAGTTTGTTTTTATAAGAAAATGATGAATTCAGATTGCATAACAACCTGCACATTTACAGTAGAAGCCGTACTTTCTTTGAATACGTTAATCAATCATCCTGTCCGCATAGTATACACTTACAAGACTGCTTCCCCTCCTGTCGTACAGATACCACTCACACTTGCCCCTCAACTTCACCGCAGTCCCATCCTGTAGTTACCGAGTATACAACCACCACCCACCAGCCTTACCTCGCCTCCACCTCAACATCTTTCTCACCAACTGCTCTCCGTGCTAAACTAGACCTTGGACAAACTCTTAGTTCTTCTCATCCCTCAGATTGCCCTCCTGCTTCCTTGCCTACCTCTGCTGCTGGCATTAACCACACCCAACCCCAGCCTACGTCCCAACCCCATCAATTACCACCCAATAAGGGATCCAGGACTGTACGAGGGCCCAGTCAGGCTTTGGATGAAACCCTGGAACAGCTGCCGTTGCTCACCCCTACATCTGCTATACTGCCTGGCTCAGTGTGGGGTAGGTAATGTTGGGAAAATCTGAAGTAGTTTTGGATACAGTAGCATTTGTCACCACTGCTTTGATATCTAATGTGAGCAGGTCAATATGATTGTTACTCATGGTTGTTCTCTTTCCATCAGTTCCACAGCAAAACCAAATGCAAAGTACATCAACTGCTGTCCAACAACAGGTATTCATGCCTTGTTTGCTATCATGATCAGAGAGATCGTATAATTTGGCTTTTTTAATCCCTTCCATGTCTTCTGAAAAGATGACGCTTACAGCAGACAGCCTGCAGCAGTTGCTTCTACAACAGCAGGTCAGGAGCATAAAAGTATCTACTTGCAATTGTATTCAAAAAGTAACAACACATTTATCGCCTGGTTTGTTCTCGACTTGCTCACTCTCGTCCTAAAGATGATGCAGTCTCAGTTGCTGGGTCTCGGGGGCGTTGTGGACGCAGAGGTCCTGCAGAGACTCAAAGAGAGAGAGCATCAACCTGGAGATTATCAGGCTTTACAGGCTCGCATCATCCAGCTGGAGGGACAGGTATACTAATGCTGTTGTAGTGACAAGGGGGAAATATAAGAACTGTATTTCTGCTATATTTTCAGGATTGAATAATAACCTTCCCAGCTGCCCCAGCTTCCCTTCCTATGTTTCCTCTGTGTGTACCTGCGCAGCCTGAAACCCCTGTGTGTATTTGTCCAGGTGAAGACGCTGCAGCTGGAGCGAGATCAAAGCCAGATGCTGCTGGAGAATGTCCAGCAGCGGCATAAAGTGGATCTGGAGCTTATGGAGAACGCACACAAGTATATTGTTACACACACACACACACACACACACTGTCATGTGCATGCATAATTCCCTACACTTCAAGCAGCTTGTGTGTGTGTGTGTGTGTGTGCTTAACACTTACTGTAAGTATTTCTGCGCACGCACAGGGCTCGTGTAAAGCTGCTCGAAGAATCGGCAGCCCAGAGGGACACACAAGCGCGGCAGGAATGCGAAGACCTAATGGAACGCCTGTCCACGGTAACACGATCGGCTGAGCGGGAACACTCAGAGCTGCAGGCTCAGTACCAGCGCAAACTGGCCCAGGCCCAGCAAGACAGAGACCGCGAGGTGGAGAGACTCCGAGACCTCCAGAGGTACACCAGGCAAACTCTATAGTAATAGATTGATTCTATAACAATAGCAAATACTGTATTATGACATTTATTCAACAGTTATCAACACATGACTGAAAAGTCAGCATTAATATAAAATACATATAAAAGAGTGTGAAAAGACGAGATGAAACAAACAGTAATGGTTTCATAGGCACCACAAGTAAAGCAAGTCTACTTTGCCTTAATCAAAATTAACAAAAAATATCCTAACGTGCTTTGAACAAATCAGATCAGTCGGCTTAATCTTTATGTTATATAATGTTGTTTAATGTTATCTGGATAACATAGCTGAGTAATATGCAGAACCCCTCAAATCTGGAACATGGACTGATGTAGAAAGACCTGCTCTGGGTTTTGCTCAACTAAATAATAAAGATAAGTCAGTAAAATAAGCCAGTAAGTCCCAGAATGAGCATAAAATAGAAAAATAAATTACCGTATAAAGCCTAATAAATATTTGTCTTGCTTTGTCTTCAAGGAAATCCATCTTGGAGATGAAGAAAGACCACGAGGATCAGATCCGGAGACTGAAGAATTTAAAGGACGAGGAGATTGATGCAGTTACAAGCGCAACATCTCAGACCAGGTAAAATGTTATTAAAAGACATCAGTGCCATTTACTATCATACTAGAAAATTATACTCCTGTACTTAAATGACACATTGTTTCTATAAAGTTTAGCATATTGTACGATATTATAGTGGAATTGTATTTTAGTTTGAATGTATTGTATTTAATAATGTACAAAGATCATTGGTTCTTAGATTTAATTCTCTTTTTGATTCTGCCATTGGCAGCGATGTACTTACTTACAGCACTTGTGGTTCATCTCCAGCCCTTACAAGTCTGATGAGACATCTTGTTGTTTTCCATCATGGTTCTAAGCACTTTATGTAAAGCTCTTATTTGGAAATCGCTTTGGATAAAAGCGTCTGCTAAATGCTTAAATGTAATGTAACAAAAGAAATGCACATGGAGATACTTTTTTTCCACATAGCGAAAAGACATGAAACATCATCCAATGATCCATGCTCTTGTTTCTATGACTGATTAGAAACAGTCCCTCCTGAAAAACCCTATTTTCTCTGGCAAATTCATCAGTTGACACTCATTTCCCCTTTAATGAGAATTAGAAAAAAAACATGAGCTCGGATTTCCTGAGAGCAGATGTTACAGTTAGGGTCAGTTTCACTACAATCAGACATAAAATAAAAGGATTAAAGGAACAGCTCAGCCTTTATTGAAATGTGCTTTTTTGCTTTCTTGCCAAGAGTTAGATGGTGTTGTGTGTTGTGGGACTTCCAGGAGTCTCTGCTGGTTGCTTGGCAAATTGTGCCACCTAAAAAAAAGTCCTGCACATGTCCCCCTGTTTCTACACTTAAATTTTTGTATGGATTAAACAAATGAGATACATGTTAATTAGAGAGGTTTAGAGGTGCTGGTAGACACATTTTATTATCTTTGTTTTGCCATTTATATTTTGTTTTTGTGCTAAGTTAACCCTTTATCGGGCAAGTGACTACTTTTGGTAATTTCCCCACGTTAGATATCAACACGTTTGTTTCACGTTTTTTCTTGTATTTCGGTTGATTTTTTGAATTTCAAAATATTTCAATGAGTGCCCTATGAGCTGGTTCAACTTCATGTAACCACACCTCAGCGTGGCATCACTCTTCTCATTTAAATCTCAGCAAGACAACAAATCAGTGTAGTTCCAAAAATGTTGAACTATTCCTTTTACTACTTTTTTTTACTACCTTTTACTGATTCTACTCACAGAATCACCATAACAATGTAACTTTTGAACTGCAGTGTCAAAGAAATTCATGCCCCAGAGTTTATCTTAGTTGCAGGCCTTTTTCACAGCAGACATTTTGACTTGTCATAGTAGGAAAAGCACAGATGTTACTAATAACATTAATGATCGCTCCGTTCTGTAGATGTGCTAGCATGGACAAAACCAAGACCCTGAAACTGAGGTGCCTTAATGAGAGTTAGCCATTATTAATTAAACTTTTTATTTGGGCCTTTCCTTTGGTGACATGTGCCTATTGTGGATCATTCACAGCCTGAAACAGAGCGTGAAGAGGCCTCATACCAGCAAGCTCAAAGTCTGATGAGCAGACACAGCCCGGTATGCTTGTAACTTGTTTTGGAAGAAATTAAGTAAATAAATCTGTCATCGTTCCATTTGTTGAGAGTAATACAGCAGACCGTACATTACAATCCAGTCTAACCTCCTGCACGCACATCATCAGTGCTTAATGATGCATGACTTTTCTGTTACCACACAATCTTTGTTTGTAGAGAACTGTCTGCTATTGTTGACTCAAGTGACAAATTTGATGCCAAAACACAAGTGAGACTTCTTAAGAGTTGTAACATTTCAGTGTCAAATCAAAGTTTCTGTTTGTGTGTTTGTGTGTGTGTGTATGTACAGTACTTACTGTAAATGGTGTACATGGATCCTCTTCTTGTGAAATGCAAAATTATTATAGAGAAGTTCCATTTCCCTCTTTCTATGGCTTCACGCACCCAAACAAACACACACACACACACACACACACACACACTCAATCTACCATCACCCTCTTGCTGCCATACTGTCTGCTGTGTGCCTGTAGGGTGGTGCGGGTGGCTGTGTGCCGCCTCTCTCTCTCTCTCTCTCTCTCTCTCTCTCTCGTGAGAACATCTTTTTTATCATCTTTTGAATATAGCTTTTTGTTAAAACCAGGCAACATGTCACTCTGATCATACTTAAATGAAAGATTATCGTGGAGAAATGTACATTGCACAGCCCCTTTTTAAGTAAGTTTCCCTGCTCTATGACTTTCATCTTTGTGCAGTGGCAAACTCAAAAGTGGCAAACAGGATGAAGAAATATTACAGCATAAAATGAATCAGAATCCAAACTTTCCACTCATGTTACAGAATCTTGATGGTTTGCTTGAAAAGCAAGCATACATTTTCATATATTGTTTTGCACACTGAACAGTCAAACAGAGAAAAGCAGAAAATCCTCACTATTTAGAAGACAGAGACGGTAAATATAGTCCGTTTTGCTTGATGAATCACAGATACAGATATACACAATACACATAATATAAACTATCTATATGTCTCTATCTTTACTAACTGTTTTAACAAGGCAGTGTGTTCAGGGCTGTTACTGAACAGCAAAGCTCCTGCCGCAGCGAGCTCTTCTCCAGTTTAAAGTCCTATATTTATGACCAGTACTGCGAAGTGTGGACTGAGGGGGTGATCAGCGTCAGTTGCTATTATGAGTACAAAGCATGTCATGGTTCTGTTTTTCATGTTTGAAAGATTGGGGGTAGGGAGGCAGATGATTTTGGAGGCATTGTGTGTGATGCTGGTGAGTTTGTTTTTGCTGGAGATTTAAATGGTAAAGAAGCAGAGGGACCAGCAACCCAACAGGGTTTAATTACGCTTCTGTAAAGCAACAGGAGTTGGGGGCTACAGAGAGTGATCTGACTTGCTTGCGGTCATTTGTGGACTGCAGGGGTGTGTTGGTAAAGTTGATTGTCTATAATCTTTTTTTGGTCAGTATTCAACTGTGGGAAATGGAGGTGTTGATAGGCTGTAAAACCGTTATTGTCACTAAGTAGTGCAAGTATGGCAGTGACATCAGAGTATGTGAAGTATGTATATGGTGATGGGTACAGTACTGATTCGGTCGTTTGTATAGTGGAGCCTAGAGGGGCTCCGGTGTTTATGATGATGGTTGAAGATGTAACTGTGCCAATCCCTCCTGCCTGTGGTCTGTCGCTGAGGAAACTGTATTGTGTACAAAAAGTCTGAGGTGATAATGGCTGGCTAACAGCAGCATTTCAAACAGGCTAAAGGTGAAGGAGTAGCAGCTTGACTCTCAGGGATCACTCTCGCATTCACACACATACACACACACACACACACACACACACAAACACACGCACTAGTTTCTATTTCCAGCTGTTATGCGCATGGTATGTTCTCATAGCAAGTCATTTCGCTCATTCACAGCTGGTCCTGGTGTCTATGAGTTTTGGTAATGCACTTCCATTTCACATTTCCATTCAAATGGCTTTACCCGTAAAACTACTGCAATCAGCCAGCTTATTTCAGCTGAGCCATGTGTGAGGCTGAGTGCGTGTGTGTGTGTTCTGTGCTGCTGCTGTGTTTGCAGGCAGGCTGTTTTGGGAAGTGAACACTGTAATCTAGCGCCCAGCCAATCATTTTCTTCACCATAGCAACACACCTGGCCACTGCATATCACAGCATATCATTCTGTGCTTGAATCCATTTGGTTATCAATACATGTGTGCACTTGATTGCCGTCGTTCCTGGTTTGACGGAGAACAGCAGAAGGTGCAGTGGATGCCTCTGTGTCCTCTCTGGTTTGGATTTTTTCAAACCTTTTTTAGAATCAAAACAAAAAACTCTTATGCCTATTTGAGAGCGTGTGTGTGTGTGTGTGCATCCGGGCATCAAGAGGCACTGCAAAACCTCTGGCGGGTGCATCTGCTGGAAATCCACTAAGAAACCTCTAGGAACAAACAAAGATAAGGAGGACGAAATAAAGGGAGGATGAGAGAGGAATGAGAGAATAACATTCTCTAAAGGTCTGAACGCTTAACCTCACACTCTTAGCGAAATGTCAGACGCTGCCTGTGAAGCCGGTGTCGATAGAAACACACTTTGTGAGTGGGTGATGATGTGTGTTTGCGTGTGCACACGTGAGTGTTAATGTTTTCCTCAGTTGACACGTGTTAAGATATTAGCCCTTTGACCTATTCTCTCTTGCAACGGCTTTTGCAAATGTCTGTCATTGAATGTGTGACTGAATACTTCAATGTGTGTGTGATGGAATCTGATTGCAAGTGTGTGTGTGTGTGTGTGTGTGTCTATCTATCAATATGCAGGTGTGAGGTGGCTTGAAAAGAATTTGTCACATTGTGAAATGTATGACTCAAAGTTAATCTGTTAAATGTGTACATGGGAAAAACTGGCTGTAAAGATTACACAATGTTACATCATCCTCATACAAGAATAATTAAATCTCTACTGATGAACATTTAAACACTTGTAGATTATCAATTCTGGCATATTTTCATGTAGTGTAACTTACTGTGCAGGAAGATAGAAGTTAAAGCTCTGGGGTAAAAATAACTTGCATGGTAGCAGGGAGTTTTTCAATTGGAAAAACAGATTAGAGATAAGTAGGTACTACTCACTCCTGTGAATTTCAATTCCAGCATATCACCACGACGAACACTCCAGGTGGTGCATTTGTCTTTGTGTGTATGTTGTGTTGCTGTGTGCATAAGTGATTGTGTGCGCTGTCTGTCTGTATGTGTTTGCGTGTGTCTCGCATATATTCAAATGAGCATTCCATGTCTTTTTGTCAATAGGTGGTCCTGTCAAAGTCTATGATGCAGTTTAAAAAGAGGAAAAAAAAGAAAATTTCTCAAGTCATTCTGTCGAGGCTCAGCCTTGGTACCAGATGACAGCAATAATTAAACTGACACAGTTAGAGAGGCAGGTCCTGTTGTCTCCCTGAACACACACGCACACACATACGTGCATGCTCATACACAAATGTACACATTCACAAGCCTTCACTGTAGCTGACAGGCTAAAAGCTGAACACACAGGGCTAACAAGGCTTGCTGTGGTAACTGGATTAGATTTGTTTTCGCTAGAAGAAGAGTCTGGCATCTCTACCTGATTACAGATCCCTGATGTGTTTCTGCTGGTCTCTGTCTTCACTACACATCTTTGATTCTTGGAACAAACTTAATTAGACCTGACCTGAATGGTCTGGTCCGGGTCAGGCTGCATTTTCTCTTAATTCCCTGATTTTATTTGTCAATTTGTTTTCAGCCTAAATCAAACCACAGGAAACCATTGATATTTTGGAGCTGAGGTGATGCATATTAACACAGAAAATTATGCTTATGAAGAAGAAATCTGCCTCAAGAGAAGTTATTTTGTCCTAAAAGAAGAAAAAGTCTGAGGAATGGAAGAAATGTTTTGACAGAGATAAATGATATCCGTGTGTTTTGCTACATGTTAAAAGTTTGGGTCCGTCCCCACTACAGAATCATCTTTGGTTCTGACTAGACACAACCTTTTTGATCCTGAAAAAAATCTTACTTTCCTAATGTTCCCCCAGTTTCCCAGTGTAAGTGAAAGCAATGTCTTCCACCTCATCATTTTTTAGCCCTCCCCATTCCACCCGCCAAGTCAGTTTCTCTGACATTTGCACTCATCTACCCTCTTTCATTATCTGACATCCTGTGATTATGATTTGCCCGACAAAGGATTCTGCTTGTTTACACTTTCAAAAGTTCATAAACGATCCCCCTCATTTAGCTGTCAACTTGATTGGCCTATTGTTCTTGCGCTGTACTTGCTATGTGGTCGGTTTCCTGGCGGTCGAATCCAGTGACCTTAACAAATGCCTATTCATTATGAATGCAACATAAAGCCATGAAAGGTAGCGAACGCTGTCATATATAGCTGAGCTATGCTAACAACCGCTGTCAGAAAAGTAGAGGAGGGGTGGACGGGGGGTCACATACATAATTGACTGGTAGCGGAAGTCTTGGGCTTTTTTTAAGCAGTACATTAGGCCTTGCCTCGGCAAACTCCCTCCACCAAGGGGAGGGGAGGGCAGTGGCCTGAATCTGAATGTTCTCCCGAGGTAGGCAAGAACAAGACCACAGTCAACTACAGTTCTAAATAGACTCATATAAAAAAACATCCCCAGAGGTGCTGTGTGCTGTTGGTTGAGCATGCATTTGTACTTTGGGTTCAAACTTAACTTTTTTTTTGGTCAATATTACCATCTTTCGGAGTAATCATTTATTAAGGCTATTTAATACACAATTTACCTACAGCAACCCAAATTATTTGAGATCAACTGCATTTATCATTGTGTATCAGCATTATTTGTCTGTCTTCATGTGTTGATTGTAGCTTTGACACTTTTTCTTACATCTACAAATGTTTGTACTCTTATAAAGTATATATATGTGCGATAATAAATATATATATAATAAAATATATGTATACATGTAATAAGCTAATACCCTTGAATAACTTGAAAACAGATGTTTAGATGTTCCTTGATTGTAAGAATAAATGCTAACTAAGCCTTGGCCCACTGGATCAGGGCAGGTCCTACGGGTCTTGGTTCTGCCAGAGGCCTGATCCGTCGAGGCTTGAGCTGAGCTGAGCTGGATTGGCTGGGGTCAGCCCATCAATAGCACTGGGGACAGCAATTAATATTGTCAAACCAGCCAGGGAAGAGTTGCAGCATCAACAAAATAGAAAAGTGCTCTGTGACACTTTGCTTCCTCTGTTCTGCACATTTAGATCGGGTAGAGCCAAGAAGACAGAGCATGGTGGAGAGGCAGATACAAAGGGAAAGTGAAAGAGAGAGGGCGATGAGTAGGGATTTTTGAAACATCAAGTCCCAATAATCAATACTTGACAAGTTCTCAGCAGTTCTGCTGACAGAATGGGAATATGAAGGGGATATGTGCTTAACTCAGTCCTGCCACCCTTCTCTCTCTTGTGTCATATTCCCTCTTTCTTCACACTTCCTTGACTTTCATTTGATGCTTAGACTGAACTTTTGACTTATCTTTTTTCTTGACATGTATCTTTCCCATCCTTCCTGCATACATCCCCATTTCCCTGATGAAGAAAACAATTCCATCTGGTGACAGAAAAACAACCAGAGAAACAACAAAGGAAGAGACGGTCGCTGTCCTGACATCTACAGACTGGCTCTGCCTTGTCATTAGTATCCATCACTCTTTAAAGACGCGCACACACAGACGAGAGAGAGAGAGACAGAGAGAGAGAGAGAGAGAGAAAGAGAGACGTGGTAATGATCTGAGACTGAGGACAGCTAATGAAATGAGGGAAATGGGGGAAGCAGTGTTGTGAGCTCAGTGTGACAGTGTGGTATGTCAGCTAGGAGGGCAGACAGAACGAAAGGGCCGGACAAGACTGCAGGGCCGGACCACACCATTAATAATCCCTAACAGAACTATACAGCAAAATTCCTGGATGAGCAAGTTTAGCATAAGGAATCAAACATTTGCTATTCCATTTTATCTTTATTTTTTAGGGGAGAGAACACATCAGACAAAATATTGTGCCACATTGTTGAAATGCAAAAGTTGTGTTTAAAATTCACTCTGCATGTCACCAAATTAAAATTAAGTTTTTTGCTGGCAGAGAAATTTCATTTACAATCCTGTGTGCACCTTTTATTTTTAACATACACGCATGCAGACTTCCCTTGCTTTACACTGGTAATCATGTTGAGGACTACAGAGGCGTAGCTGCCACAGGTAAATGATATCAGCAGGTACAGAGTATGCAGAGACAGAATGCCATTACAGGAGAAACAGCCCTAGCAGCAAGGCATCCACTCTGCTTTGAAGTGCATTTGTCACATGAAACACAGCCGTGCTTGACTTCAAAGAGGGCATTACAATAGCTCCACGCCTTTCAACTTTGATAACAACATGTTCACTGTTTCTTTAACCCGTCTGCTGTTGCTACAATTTTCAGCCAGCAGACAAGCTTTTTTTCAGGAGAGATAGAAAGAGGAGAGGAGAGGAGCTGCTGTCTGCTAGACGGTAATAATATCCCACCAAGAACTGATGAAGGTAATAGCAATTAAAAACTAACAATGGCAAGCTATAGATGCTTGCTGAGCTCAGGAATAAATATATAAACACACATACATGCCTATGGATTTACAGTACACACACAAAAGCTGCAAACTAGGACACACACACACACAACGTTATGTGCAAGCACGTTTACTTTGAAACGCTTTACTGACCATTTTTTAAAATCTCATCTATAATAGTTGAGTTGCAATAAAATTGTCTGAAGCAACTAAGGATAGAGACACAATCACAAACTAATTCTACATACAATTACACATACATGTATACACTCTGTGAGTCTCTATTACACACACACATAATACCACACACAAAACCTGCAGGAAGCTTAAATACTATGAATTAAGCTTATAAACATGTTTCTCTACCATATCATCTTCCTCTCTCCAAATTAAAGCCATTATCTCAACACACAAGACAAACTTTGTCTCACCTAAACACACTCAAAAAGCATGGCATTAACTAGCATGCACACATATTAACAGGTGCAACCTTTTACAGCAGCGGTGGCTGCTGTCTCTCTCCAGGTGGTGGCGAGCGATAAAGAGGGGGAATCGACGTGGAGACGGTTAGATAAAACCATGTTGACGGACAGGGGAGAGCGCCTGCACGGAAATTGAATCTCTGAAGCGCCACATATACTTTAGCAAAAAGCAGAGAGATGGGAAGAGGCGGAGTAGAGAGGGGAGAGAGAGACAAAGGAGCGAGGGATGGTTAAGGACAGCTGCAGGTCTGCACACTAGGACAGACAGATGAGAGTTTGGGTAATAAAAGCAGAGAGAAATTGGAGAAAGATGGAGAAGAAATGAAAAGAAGACTCGTGGACACTTCCATTGTACGTTTGCGACTAACTATTCATCACAAGGCCAACTGTCAGTGTTAAAACTGAGAGCAGTAGATGTGAAGTGGAATCACGATGGCAGCTGACAAGGGTTAAATTCTCCATGGATGCAAGCATGAGGCCTTTTTTGACATTTATTCTTCCTGTTCCTCCCACAACTTTCATCTGTCTTTGCTAAAGTGCAATTCCATCACCCCGGTTTCCAGTATTCCCTCTCATCAACCCACATAACTTTTACTCCATACACATGAGCACACACTGACACACACAACACCCTGAAAAGTACAATTATCAGGCATCCAGCATCCAGGGCAGGCGGCTTTAGAGAAGCCATTAGCTAACCGAGTCCTCATATCTCCAGGGGTTTAACGCTTTCAAGGAGATGGCACACACAGAGTAACTATGTTACTAGATTCAATAGATCTAAACTCAACGCTAAATAAAAATGACTCTTGTCAACAAGTAAGTTCATCAGACACTTGCAACAGGATGACAAGACATGTCTCTCAAAATTAGTTACGTAAATTAAATACTGGTTTGGAAAGCGTAAATCACTGGTTTAATTCCAAAACAGTGTTCATTATTGTTAGAAAACTGATTAAGTCCATTTTGTATTACAGGAGTTAATAACATAACCAGTAATAATATTCAATTAGAACTTTGCTTTCATGCCAGCAAACATTGTGTAAGAGTTGGAGTCATATTTATGAAATGCAGATGACTCACAATTAGCATGAAATACTTCATCCTCTCTATATGCTCAGTGAAGGCTGAATGTAACACTGTGAAACAGGCATGGTCATGCAATCCGAATGGGCAAAGGTATCATACATAAGAATAATAACACAGATACAAGCAAAGCTAAAGCATGGAAATGGTTTGTCACTATCTGTGCTTTTCTCTCTCTCTCTCCCTCCCTCGCTTTCCTTTCAGCTCGTATCCTTGGACCAGACTCTCAGAGAGAAATCCAATTTCTGTTAACAGCACCATGTTGTCCTGATAGGATCTATCACCTGGAGCTAGAGCTGTAGCCAGAGAGGTATTGCACCGTGGACACATCCTGAACTACACCTGTTACAATACTGACAAACACATACACAACCATAAACATGCTGACTTGCTCACACGCAGATATGGACAAGTGTGTTCATACTGTACATGTGCACATGTACCAACAACAGTGGTGAATGAAGCATTCAGATATTTTATTTAAGAAGGAAATAGAAATACCACAGAATAAAAAGACACCAAAAAGAGTGAAAGTCCTGCATTCAAACTGTGTAGTATTAATAACAAAATTTAGTTAAGTATCAAAATTAAAGTCCTTATTATGCAGAATGGCATCTTTATGGGTTTATTTTATCATACAATTATTTTATTGTTATTATGTCTGATGCATTCATATTTTAGTTGCATTTTAATTCTACCTGAATGTTACTTAAATTAAAATTTAAAATGCAGATTTAACGGGCGCTTTGTATGGTAATAGTACGTTTTGCTCAATCTCAATTTGCATGGTAACCATATTAATTATAGCTGGCAAATAAATGTAGTGGAGTACCTAAAATATATAATACTTATAATGAAGCACAGTGCTTCCTCCACAGGATACTAAAGTCTATCCAGCACAGTTGTGTCATAAAGACTTTAAAGATTTACATAAAGATTTTAGCTTGAGTTTAGAACTTTGTCCTTAAGTGGCCTCTTAAATATTGATGTTTGGTCTGAGCAGAACAATAAAGTGGCGCAGACACTGATGGGTGGATCACAGCCTCTCGCTGTCTGTCACCTCACCCACAGCACCCGCTCTTTCACATATCTCTCTCACACATGCACACAGCAAACACAAGATGTGTCTGGTTTCACCGTGCCAATGTGTCAGTACAGCACTTCTTCAGACATCCAACAGGGTCAGCAGAGTGGTCAGAAAAAAAGACTTACATTTTCAATGATTTCAATGAGCTCACATCTATACCCAGCCTCTCTGAGAATAAATGTACCAATTCAACTGATTATTATTTGTTATATACTACTGTGCATGTGAAATGTAGATGGTTATAAATAGAACTAAATAGATTTTTTGATAGATTTTTAAAATACATCTTTACGTTTTATTGTGCATTTATAGAAATTGTAGAAACAAGTACCTTCATTGCCTGGGCTTTCTTGTGAAACATCTCCTCCATGTCCTCTGCCAGCCTCTTTACCAGCCTCAGCCCGTCAATCTCCTCGACTCGCACTGCCCGCTCAAACTCCTTGTATTTCTGAAATAAAATCACACATTCATGTTATCAGTTTACAATTACTGTGAGAGTTAAATTATGTGTTTTCATTCTGATAATATGAAAGCATGCATGTCCCAGTTATGTTACTCAGGTTATGTTACTCAGTATTGTTTGGATCACAGCTGACAAATTGTCATATTTACCAGACAAAGCAGGTATTGGGACAATATGATAATCCCACATTCAAACTGCTTGCAGTCACGAGTTTAAAGTCTTAAAGACATACTTTACTGTCAGGTATTTTTGGAGGTGGGTAAGCTATAAAAAGCAGATACAGTATACCACACCAAGTAAACACAATTTAAGTTTATTCATATAAAGTAATATAGAGTTTACAGCATATGACACAGTCTATCCTAATAGTAGATCTTGGATATGAAAAAAAGGAAAAAATGGGAGAAACCTCAGGAAAAACTACAGACTTCCTGTTCCAGGATGAACAGGTGTATACAGGGTAGCTAGAAGTAGCAGTGGTGATACAATTTGCAACCAAGCACCAGTAGCAATGCTGCAAAGTACTAAGAATGTATTATCAGTGGTTCAAAATTAAATATAGTTTAGTAGGAGTTGCTTCTCCAAACAAAGCTACATATAAACTAAACTAATCAGCTCGGCCAAGAGAATTATCAGCCACCTTCAAGTTTTACCAACCACACAAAAAGCATCAATGACACACCACTGACCTCAAAATCTGCACTACAATAAATCACATTATTCTGCTATAAACCAAAACTAGCTTAACCAACGCCTTAACCGGGGACAGTGACATTAAGTCTAGCTAATTCCACACTCATACATGCGACACACACACACACACACATATATATGCAGAGCTGATCTAAGCAAGGGGGTATACTTGTACAGAAGAAAAAAAGAAGAAGAAGAAGAAAATAAAACCATTTTTGAAATATGTGCAAAGCTGCAGGCGGCTGTGTTTCACTCTTGGGGGATTTAACAGAAGATTACCGCCATATCAAATAGCATGCCCTCTCTAATGTTCTGCCAACCTGCTTAGACGCATGCTCTTAGCGGCTCCTGTACAGCAACACACAGCCGTGCAAGGGGAGAGTAATCATGGGAGTAGGAGGAGGAACGGGTACGGCATCAGACACTCAGGCAGCAGCCTATGGATTTAGGCAATCATCTGAAAAACTGCAGGACATCGCCAAACAGAGAAGAGTATTCTTTTTGCTTCAAACCAAAACTTTTGATAAAGGTGAATGTGTTGGTTGTAGTTGAAGTGAAAGCAGAGAGGCTGAGCAAAAGTCACTTGAGTGAACAACGCCTAGGACTGCAAATAAAAACCCTTATTGAAAACAATCAAACACAAAAACGATACACTGAGAGGGGACACTGAATTTTATCATTGATTGTTATCCTGTTAGATAAATGGGCATATTGCTTTCTCCACTTGCGTGTGTGAGATGACACAGGCTTCCTTGCATTTTCTCCATCCCAAGAGAAAGACAGCCAGACAGACAAACAGATGAGAAAAACCAATAGAGAGATAAAAGGAAACAAAAAGAGAAGGGCAGAGAGATAGCGATGAAAGACTGTGATAGGGAGAGCAAACACTGTGTAGGTGCAAAGAGATACAAGAGATGCAAAGGTAGGATGAGGAGGAGAGGAAACGTAGAGGGATGTTAAGAGTGAAGGTAGAAAGTGGAAGAACAGGATGATGGAAGAACAGAATGGAAAGATAAAAGTGAAGTAGGAGGTCAGAGGCGGTGTGAAATGCTGTATTTGACAAGCTGCAGGTGGGCACAAGAAGAGGGAAGCAAATTTGAATTCAGTTTAATATTTTAAGACATATATATAGCAAGCAGAATGACTTGTACAAGGTAATAGATAAACTTGAAATCTGTTGATTACAACATTCATCATTACTAGCAACCAATTATAAGGAGTGCAGAGCCTGAAGGTACAACATACCTGTGATACCAGGATGATCATGTAAGAGAGAACTTCTTGGAAAATAACTAAAATAAAAGGGCTAAGGTAGAAGGAAACCTTTTGGGGGGTGATGGGAGGGGTCTGTTTTTTCCAGAATAAGAGGAAAAAAACTACCAGTGAAAAGCCAGGAGAGGGATTTAAAGACAACGAGCAGCAGGAACAGCGAAAAGTAAGAAGCCATAGAGGGTTGAATAAAATCAGGTTCATAAGGGGAAACACTCACTGTTTCATCTTTATCTCCATATCATTCCATCAACACTGTTCACAGCCACAACAGTCTGTGTTATTGAAACGCTGCCGAAGTGGTGCCTTCGCTGCCAATTTCATTTGCATGTCATGGCAAAACAATTTGGAGGATCAAAATTCTCTTCAAAAGCCCTGGTGCAGCCGTCCAAATTTGTTTCTGTTTTGCATATGGTAAAGATTGGATCAGTCAGAAGGAGAGTAAGAAAAAAACAATGGGAAGGTGCACCTGAATACATCAATGGCCTTTTAGATGCAAAATTTGTCTTCAGAACTGTTCTGCGTAACAACTACCACAACCACCAAGTTTTACATTTTCGCAAACAAACCTTTGTCCCTCATCCAGCAGCACTGCTAATTAATTGCAGCCTTATGTAACATCTTCTGTGGCCAATCAAAGTGACTTGCTGATGATCACAGCAACTGTAACCCTTCGAAAATCAGAGCAATAATCCCGCTGGATGACTGACGAGTGCAGTATGTGAGAGGGACTGAAAATCCAGGTATTAAGCCAATCCCGATTCCTGGCTGGCGGTGGTGGGCTGTTAAAGCTGACAGGTCAGCGGCAGCTCAAACCTGAACTGGCTTGACTGGTTTCTTCACCAATTTTCTATTTGTCCTTTCTCCCTTTCCTGGTTCCCTGTAGCTTCTTCTTCTCTATAGTTTGTGTATCTCCTGCTTTCCTCTTTCATCTCTCTCCTCCTCTAATGCACCCACTTCCTTTGCTAATTTTAAAAATGAACGGGCTGACTTCATGGACGCAGGCATAGCTAATATTTGTTCACTCTCTCCCTCCATTGACACCAGCATCTTTTTATCTACATCTCCACCAAATCCGTGTCCGTGAAACTGGCACAGAACTGACAGACACACATTTCATCAAGGCATAAGGAAAGCACAGACTGCCCACGGCCTGAACCGAAGTGTTTATGTGTTTGTGATCACGTTTGTGTGGTCAGTGAGACGCTAAGAGGGGCCAGCTGACCACAGGCTGTTTGTAGCGCTGTGTTCAGTCGGGCTGACCAGAGCAGACCAGGGCAGGAGCAGGCCTAATTAGCCTGAAGCTATCCTCTTCACATCACATCATCATCACTGGAAAGCCAACTGACATACATCCAGAACCACCATTTCCCAGGAGAGGGGAGAGCAAAGCTTCTACAACAGGCTGGGAACTTTAACAGCAGGATAGCGGCGCAGTGAATAATAAGACAACCAGAGGAGTCAGATTCAAGCTCCTGTGTTCCGCCCAGCTGAAGCATCCTTGAGCCAGACAGAAAGACACCCTTCTAGCTCCAAGGTTGCTGCTCCTATGTGGTCAAATCAGTGCTCGGACCTGACCTGCAGTATCAGAAATACTGGCTTTAGAAGACCCACTTAAGGTTGAATATTATCCTAATACAATACACCTTTACATTACGTGTGGAGTTACTGTATGTTATTGATTTGGTACAGTTTTCAAGATTTTGCTCATGAAGCACAATTAGTGATTGTAACCTGAGAAGTGTTGCACAACTCTTGGGACTTTCCTGCTTTGGAGGTGGTGGCTTGTATTAGGATGTAATGCAGCACCTGTTCATGTCCACAAGTCTAGCTGCTCCTCTCCGTCTTACTCTCTTTGTGCCTAACTTGCTGTTAAGCACAAATTGTAGTTCCTTTACTTTTTCCCCAAATGTTGCTATGTTTGTGCACATGGATACTGGATTCATCAGTTGTACATGTGCTGCTCATTTCACCAGGGAAATTATGCTAACTTATATCCTAATATGGTATTTATGTTAATATTAATACAAATTATAAAAATTGCAATATAATACTAGCAATAATAAAACAATAATAATAAAAACAATAACAAAGATGTCAGTTTGTTTTGTTTTTTACCTATTGCTCTTGTTCTGTCCAATGAGATATATAGTCGTGGGTTGTTCACTTTAAGGGTCGGTTCATGCAAATAAGTAAAAAACCAAAAAAAAAGTTCTTACCTACCTCTTGCAGAAATTGGTTTAATTTGCCTAGATATTGAGATATCCATCTCTGAGATTTCTGCGTGAAAAATCCCTAAAAAACAAACAAACTCAACAGCAATGTGTTTCTAAAAACAATGTCAAAGCCATATTGGAAAGACTTCAACACACTGAGCACCATGGCCAAACTATTAACCTCCATTGTTTAAATCCTTCACCTTGGAGTCCATGTGGTATAGCAAATATGGCTGCTATTAACCGTTTCAGCAGAAACTTTAACATTCAACTTTGTTAGATGAACACTATTTGATTGACAGCAGCTTATGAGGGTGGGGCTCAGTGTGTTGCATTCAGTATACAGTCAGACCTTGAAGCAGCTCTGTGAAACCAGTCTTGGTCTCTTCACTGTAGAGAAGCTTAAGGGAAGCAGCCAGAGGTTGAGTACCAAACGGTGCTTCTTTAAACCAAAATAAATGTGTCTGCCCAGAAACAAAACTATAGCAAGATATACTGTATAAAGTATAGGCTGCTAAGGCTATCTCATGTGTACACTGACAAAAAGGAAAGGCAGAGACAAGAAGCGGTGACACATATAGTATGGCTGGTGGTAACTAAATACCCACCCCGCGCCCTTCTGCTGTGCCGCATCACATGAATGAGCTGATGCTGCTAATCTCTCTCCTACACAGTGTGACTGTGGGACAACAATCAGAGGCTAGAATCCCAGTATCGAGGCTGCACTTTACCACACAGAAACAGAGGCATGTGCAGGCCTGCATGTACACAAACACGCACCCACATGCATACAGAACTCACTTAATAATACAATTAGAATACTGTAGATCCAAAAGTACGTGCAGATGTGGGTAGCTCTCATACTAAACATTGTCCTGTAGTTGGCAGGATCGGTACATGCATACAAGCACTGTTTTTCTTTGTGTCGATCTGTTGGCCATTCCACATAATGAAGTGTTAGTGGGTAGACTCATGAATGACATTATGCTTTATGTGTTTGTATCTATGTATGTAATTTCCTTGGGGTTTGATAATAAAGTGATTAATGAAGGGGAAAGACTTCATTTCACACTAAGACCAAACCCCAATCCCCCAAATCCCAGCTCATTTTACGCGTCACCAGAGCCCACTTTACCATGGCCCATTCTCACACAATCTCACAGCTGTTTGAATTCGTTCCCTAACCCTTTCTGTGTGTGTCTCTCTCTCACACACACATACATACACACATTAACTGGTACAAAAACGTATGCACAGACACAAACATATAAACTTTACTCTATGGATTCTTCACTTATTGTTTATTTGTTTCAGCATATATACAGTGGCTTGCAAAAGTATTCATACCCCTTGAACTTTTCCACATTTTGTCACGTTATGACCACAAACATAAATATATTTTATTGGAATTTTATGTGATAGACCAACACAAAGTGGCATACAATCGTGGAGTAGAAAGAAAATTATACATGATTAAAAATAATTTTAACAAATGAAAAACTGAATAGTGTGGTGTGCAAAAGTATTCAGCCCCCTTTTCTCTGAGTGCAACCAATTGCCTTCAGATGTGGCCTGATGATTGCTGAATGATCGAATGTTGACCTAATGACTAAATAGAGTCCATGTGTAATTGTGTGTAATTTAATCTCAGTACAAATACAGCTGTTCTGTGACGGCCTCAGTGGTTTGTTAAGAGAATATTGGGGAGCAAACAGCATCGTGAAGTCCAAGGAACACACCAGACAGGTCAGGGATAATGTTGTGGAGAAATTTAAAGCAGGGTTAGGCTATAAAAAGA
>JAVQJD010058682.1:0-12500 GCA_036023655.1 Nannoperca australis
GTCCTTATGAGCGTCACGGCATCGAACCGATAATGAGCCTGAAGCTCCGCGTGGAGCCGGGACGTGTACTCGCATCTGCTCTTGTAGCTCAGCCAATACAAGCGCACCGTCTCTGTCAACTGACCTGTGATTGGCTAAAGTCTCCCGTCACGGGCTTGATTACCTGAAGCCTGAAAACAGCCAAGAGGAGGGGCTGAAGTAGAGGTCTGCTCTGATGCTGGACCTGGAGTATACACACATTACATTTACTTGGGTAAAAGATCAGAATACAGTGTGTGTGTGTGTGTATGTGTGTGTGTGTGTGGCAGTCTCAGCTTCAACATAAGAGCGAGTGGGCCCGCTCACATCTGTCTACTATTACAGTAAATTGGGTAGTTACGATACACAACTGGATGTTACGCTTACCTAAGTTGCCATGACATGAAACCAGCTGAGCACAGAGATCAGATCATTACACACACACACTTATAGATTATATTGATCACCCGGAGTTTTGCCTCTTACAGGTTTCAGCGTTGCAGACGTATTTCATTGGCTCTCATCACTCTTTCATGTCAGACGTTTGGGTTCGACTGCATATCAAAGACTCATGAGTGAAGAGGAGAAACCCTCAATGTGTTTAATGTAGCAGCTCCGACTGAATCTCTACACACACGTGAACATAATATAATCTCACTGACTGTTTTAGTGAATCTGTGCATTTCACAAACCAGCAAAACCAGCTATAAGAACCAAATTACACAAATGTTTGTCTTCTTCCAAGCAACTCTGAACTACTCCTTTTTGTTAAATCACATAAAATGTATGAAACAAACTTCCTGCACAGAAGTACCCAACTTCCAACCACTGAACTAACCACTCGTCTCCATGTGTCGCCCACACTTGTGCAGAGAGACAGATGAACGGGTTGTACTGAGTCCAGCAGCTGTCTTGACGGCCACCAACATGAGCAGCAGTCAGAAACAGGTTTGAATGGCAACAGTCAGGAAGGGGAGGGAGGAGAGAGACAGCCATACAGTCAGTTCCCAGCAGGCTGTCTATGTGCACCATCCCTCTGCTTGGCTGATCGCTGCTCCCGTTCACAAAAGGCAAACAATAAAGTTATTATGTTGTTTTTTCCCCTCCTGACTCACAGATAATCCCCGCTGTGAGATTTTAACAAGAGTTTTATTGTTGTGGCCCAGATTAACTTCGGCTCGGTCGCAGCAACGCAGCACAGCCCTGTAACTTATAACTCTTAACTTGCTTTTACGCACGACAGACGTGGGCGTTCAAATACAATACAGCGCAAGAAATGTGTGTTCAAATACTCACTTTCAGTCAAGGGTACTGTTCAAGCCTGCAGCAACACACTATCCACCTGATCTCATGTCGGAAACGGAGAAAAACCAGTCTCCCTGCCCGCAGCAACAAAGTTGTTTCCGCGCAGAAAATTCAACTCGGAAGCGTCGATACGTCAAAACAATAAGAGACAAATAAAAACCCAAAGCGGAAAGACAACACGCGTTACCGTAAAACACACACGCACAAAATAAAAAACATAAGTGCTATAGCTTTGGGGTGTAAATACAAAGTGTGTCGCATTCCTATGGTTTCAGCAAAACGCGGCCCAGTTTCATGACGTCACCGGGAGGGAGGGAGAGAGGGGGGGGGTTACCTCGTGTCCCAGATACCAGACTCTGACAAATCAATATTTTACCCAATATTATAAAAAAAATGGATTTTAACGAAGAGAAACTCCCGTATTTACTTGGCCAAATGCCCAAGAGTGAGACGGCTGCAGCAACTCGTTTCACCACGTGCCCTCACCTGAGAAACACACCTTGCTGACTGTTAACAACACAACACAACACAACACACACACACACACACACACACACACACACACGCTTTGGCTAAATTGTCTTGTGTGAGAGAGTTCTTCTTTATATTTATTATTTATTTAACTTAACTGTATGAATTGTTTCAGCTCTAGTATTGAACTGTACAGGTGGACTTAAATGGTAATAAAAGTGTGTGTGTGTGTGTGTGTGTATACATATACATATATATATATATTCTGCTACAACAATAAATGGCACATGAAATGCCCCAAATACAAATATAAAGTCTGTATTTGCACTGATTGGGTGATTATTTACTCTCAAAATCAATTAAAGCAAATAAAAGGAAAGGATGAAGAGACATTTGTTGCATCTCCACTCAGTGATTTAGGGTAATGAGAAGGAGATATATTATTTTAACGTGTTTGTTTCTTCCTTTTTTCAGACAACATGACTCACTTTGGCATATCAGACTCTTGAATTATTACTATTCACAGCAGTCTGATCAACGCAAGGTAGTGTTAAATACCACGTCTGCCTGCTAATATAAACAGATCCATCTCCACAAGACATTACAGAGGACGCACAGAGAGAGTCAAGGTGAAATGTCAAAAACACAGTCAGCACGGTTGTTTTTATGCAGCGTGGAAAACTAAAATAAAGTTTAAATGATTATTTCAGAGAGAAACTCTAAAGAGATTTATTATATTGAACACAAGACGCCTGAAACTTACTTTTCTACATTTTCTGCGTGTAGCTTCCTAAATACAACTAAATGTAGTTTACATGTTTTTATGGATGTCTTGTTGCTATATAAACTAATATCCAGCATTATAAAACGTTATTTCAGCTTAATGAAACTGAATTATTTCATATTCTCTTTGCACCTTCATCAGAAGAAAGTACTTTAACATTAAAACACATCTGATCAGATTATTATAATAATAGATCAAAGCTAGCTGAAGTGACAATATATTTAATTAATTATGTAATTAACATCGAAATCTCCTTTTCCAGAGAGAGTGTATCAAAAAACATAAAACAAACCATTTTAAAATGCAACACAATGAGACAAATCTTAATAAAAGTGAAATAATACAATAGGTCAATTAAAAACAGCAAAGATCAACCAGAGTATCAAGTATTAGTTTCATTATCTACTCATTAATCAGACTACAAGGTGTCAGCATCAATTAGGAAACGTCCTGTTGACAAAACAGCAGGAACGGGTCGGCTCAGCGTATCCCAACCAGAAACAAACCTGCCAATCCCACGGCCCCGTTCAAACAAAGCACGCGGTGTTGCAGCCAATCAGGGCCGACTTCCAGAGGCAGGTTGAGGAATGTGGAAAGGTCAATGATAAAGACGGCAGAGAGCACACAAGCTAGCTTACACATATTTACACAGACGGAGCGGCAGCTGGTTAGACTGAGTACAGGACCTTCAGACCTTTGTTTCCCCTGCAGCTCCGCTTACCGACCGACACACAGAAATATCACGTTTACTGCAGGGAGTTCAAGAGTTACCTGCAAGTTCAAGGATGTCAAAGGTCACCACACAATGCTCATGCAAAGACGACAAAGGGTTTGAGTTTACAGTCTGCCTGCTATAAGACAAGTTACTGTTTTATGACTTTCATCAATAAATCCGACACACTTAAAGACATTTTAGTTCCCACTTACAATGCAACATTTCTGGATGTGAAATGAAAATAAAAGTAGTTTACAAGAAGTATGTAAACTGTGTGATCACAGCCGTGATAGATTCCCATACAACCGGAACAACAAGATAAAAAGTTATCTCTGTTGGTGTACATAGTTTACCGTTCTTCCCTTCTGTAACATTCAGAAATCCACCAATATATTATAACATACTGGCTTGTTTTATACGGTTTGCAGATGAACGGCCTTTACCATGAAGCAGTAACATTAGCTTAAAGGGTAATTGTGGTATTTTGGGGCTAAATGACAAATAAGTACAAAAAGATTTGGCATGACATTGTGAAAACAGGGCCCAGGTTTCGTATTCACACTTTTTACATCCACATGATTCAATATGTCTCTGTGAGGCTGTCATGTCAAAAAAACAGGAGCAGAGGAGTGGAGGGGTCACGCCTCCTGGATGTTGATGGTGATTAGCTTCAACCTCCAACATGAATACTCTAGGTAAGCAACATGTTCAGAGAGCTGCTCGCTCACCACATTATGAACTTCTTAAGCATCGTGTTGAGACAAGTAAAATCCTCAACGTTTCATCTGAATGTACTCGTGATCTTTTAATCCAGCACATTCACAACATTTAAATAAGCTGATCAGTCAAGTTTGACTTTAAAATCAGGTTCCAGTCGACAGTCAGGGGACTAAAAAACATAAATATCACATTGCCCACTCTCATAATAACTTGTGGATGTCCCGTAAACACAAGGTGCTATTGCACAACATCAAAGAATTCTGTAAAACACATGATTCAGCAAAGCACCAGCTATCACCTGCAGCACCATCATTACGTGGTGACGGCATGTTGTCAGAAACGGAGACAATGAGCTGGTGTTGTTGTGAAGAAGTCAAATGACCTGCGTTGGACATCTCTGAAACTTCTGGGGACAAAGAAAAAGGGTGGATATGAACCAGAAACGAGTAAGAAGGACAATACTGGACCAGTAAGTGTTCAGTTTTCATGCCAGAAAACAAACCAGTTGCATTCAGTATGGAAACGACAACGCTGTATAAAGAGTTAGTAAAATAACATTTCTTAATGTACTTTTAACGTGGCATTAATCTTATAGATAACAGGGTGAATGATAGCGGACCCGTGATTCAACAGCAGGATCCTGGGAAAGAATCCTGTACTTATTTCCAGACAGAGCGCCGCAACAAAAGGTCCTGTATGTGTCATCCAGACAAAAAAAATTAAATAAATAAAGCAGCTTTTTCCCTCTTGTTTCAGCTCCCATTCAGGAACGTTGCGACACCAGTACAACCGAGGTGAAGCGCGGCCACCATCCAGATCTCTCTTTGAATTGAGTGTTTGTTACTGGGAACATGCAGGCCCCAGCTTGATTTTTTTCCGGCTGTGAATAAAACAACCGTACGAGCAAACACAAGAACAAAGCTGCAAAGAGAGAGACTCGCAGGGAAGAAGTTGAACCTGATAACAGAGTGCACCACTGGGGATTAATGATTTATTCATCTGATCATTCTTTTCTTGATTAATCCATGAATGGTTTGGTCTATAAAATGTCAGAAAATAGTGCCAGACGTCCATCATAATTTCATAAAGCCCAAAGTGACGACTTTGTATTGCTTCTTTTGTCCAAAACCAAATTATATGCATTTTAAAAGCAATATATAACATTTGAGAAGTCTTTCAACCACTCTGTGATGTGTGGCTAAGAAACTGCATTTTCAGTTTCTCTCTCCTCCTCCTCCTCCTCCTCCTCTTCTTGTTCCTCCTACTGACATCAACTGTCGCTCTCGTGTGGTAAGAAGTCCCACTGCCCAAATCATGTTACCGCGCGAGGCAGCGGGATGTGTGGCATCACGAGGGAATTTGATGAAATACATTAATCTTATCGTGTATGAAATATATCTTTACAGCATCTCAGCAACTCACGAGTTGAGCCTCTACTTCACAAACACCTTGCCGATTACTTAAAATAACCATCAATGTACTGGCATGATTACACAAAGAAAATAATAAACTCACTATATTGGTATTATGGGGTTTTAAACTGAACCGTACGCTTCTGATTATCAACATAATTGATAAGATTTTCGTCAGAATCTGTGATGACACACAAATAAAATTGAATTTTTTAATCAAAATGTTTAAACAAGAATTAATGCAAATAAAAAACCTAAAACCTTAGTTGTGTGTTGTTGTTGTTTGTTCTTGATAAACGCTCTGAAGCTACAAATCCAGTTGTTCTTCTGGTTTTCAGCTCTCTGTACGCTGCACACACCGCCGGCCTGAAAGCAGGACTCAGTGGGTGAAACTAAGGCTACTGTTGTGATATGAAACATTGCTTTTATGCAGCCCGTGTTGTAGCCTCTGTTCCTGAGCACCTAGAGCGCTGTGTTGATGTTGGCTGCTGCCGTCATTCCAGAGAGGATTTTCTTTCCTCTAAGGCAATAATCCTGGCCCGTTCTCCCTCTCACAGGGGAGAATCATAATGTAGCGTCTGATATGACCCTCAGCATGTTTTTCCCTACTCCTTCTCTTCGCCCGGTGCTTATTCTATCCATTACCGGTCAGCTTAGCTTGATCCTCTGTCTCCAGACACTTTAAAGTTGGTGTTTGTTTGGTTTTTGAGGGGTTGAATGCTACGGGCAATGTCATGGATCATTTTTAATAAGTCAATGAGCAACTGTAGCTGTTTTCCATTCACTTCTTTTCCTCCGCAGTCATAAAATATTTAACTGTGTGGTTTCATTAAATATCAAATAAAAAGAATCAAATAATAAACCAGACAATAACCAAAAAACACAGAAAAACAGAGAGAGGCAAGGAGTGAAAGTTCATCCACACAAACTTCTTCATGCTCTTTCTTCCAAAGCCTTTTCCTCCATCACTCCCCTGATAAGAGGTGGAGACGGGGGGGATTTGGCTGTTAGCCTTTTAGCTGAATCTGGGTCTTCTACTCCTCACAAACACTCAGACCTCCCTGCATGCAGAGAGAAAGTAGGCCTATCACTTTCATCTTTGCTCTCTCGCCCTCTTATATCACTCCACTCCTTTTCTCACACACACAGTCCATCCCCCCTTCTTTTTCAAGCCAGTGCCATCTTTTTCTGTGAAACCTGATACCGAGAGAAAGACGAGAGGCTTTTAAACAACGATGGGAGGGGGTAATGCAACAGCACATTTAAGGTACAAATCACAGAAAACTAGTTACAACTAATTGTGATTTTAATTTTCAAATTGTTCCAATAAACAAATGAATTATTCTCTTAAAAAGTCAGAAACAACAGTAAATGGACAGAAACAACTCAGCTAGTCTGAGCAGTAAGAAGCCCTTTGCTTTTCTCAAGCTGCAACTACCAAATGTCTAGTTAATGTTCTTGATAACATACATTTACAAGTCAATGTCTGTCATCACATGAATGTGATCAGAATATTAGGTTTGATGGATCTTTCACTTACGTGTCTACAACATACTGATGTGGTGGGAAAAGCTAACAAATCTTTCAATGCTAGCTGTTACTGTGATCACAGCTTTAGCCTCTAGCTGCCACATCGTGTGTCGATGTGAAAGCTGTTTGGAGTTCATGGAAGACGCCTTAACAGCAGCTGTGTTTGTCTCTCTGTCTCTCTGAGGGACCCTCAGGTCAGCCGCCGTCAAACTAACAACAACATCCACCCTGCCATCGGCTACACCCCCTGCTGGACACGTCTGTCAACAGTCATCAACAGTTCCTGATTGTCTCTGCCTTCATGACTCAACTTTCCTACTGTGACCCAAAACACCCCTCCTCCACACCTGGTGTTTCCACTATAAAAGATGGGTACCATCAACCTGAGTGGATTCCAGATGTTTCTATGTTGCATCTGAATCTGAACTCTAAATGTAAAACCTGCATGGCATTTTTAAAGACTTCTTCTTTCCTCCTACATGTATGGGAGGGAAGGTCTATAACAAAGCCCAAATTCATCATCAAAGTTTAGTCACAACACTAGTCCCCTTGTCCAATCGTATATGCTCGTTAGTGTCCTCCTCCGTGTTTATTAATTAGCTCAGTTTACTGATCATTGGAGCATGCAATAGGTCAAACCTCTGCTGGACCACAGGGCAAAGCTACTTCAAACAGTCTGTTGTGCTTATAGACATACATTTTGAATTCAAACATGTCATCACAGTTTGCAAATTCAAATTTTTTCCCCCACGTTCGAACAAAGGTTTGAATTAATAAAAAGTGACAGCCCTATTTTGTGGTAAATAACGTCAACACTGTTCTTTATTGAAGCTACAGGTGATAAAACCGTCCAGCAACAGGTGTCCTTTCATCCGTGAAACTGACGGTCACTGACGGGGCGGTCTAACTTTGTGTAACATCTTGTGTTATTGCTCATGATGATTAGGATTTTTTGGGTTTGTTTCTTTGTTTTCTGGAGTCCATTTTATGCCATTATTTTACAGCACCAGTGGAGAGATGACAGACATTGCAAATGCTTCCACCAAGTTTTACAGCAAGATGAAACATATTTCACTAGTGTTGAAACTAGATGAAGAGCAACCTCAACTACATGATCACAACCAAAAGCGGCCTCGTTACCTAAAGGCTATCCCTCACTTTGTTTTTGATTTGACAGTTGTACCATAGTCTTAGAACAAAGGATCATAAACACACCTATTCCTCAAAAAGATAAATATCAGCTGTATAAATAACATTACCTTATAAACATACACTTCTTACAGCTGAGACATGCGGATACAGATAGTAAGCTGATCTACCTGTGCAACTTGTGTCATCTGACCTGTAGTTCCAGGTGATTTCCCAACCTGACGCAGGGGAATAACTTGCAGGGCATGTTGTGGAGCTGGGGTTAGATGTTGATAAGAGTGCTGCTCGCTGACGGTGTGAGAGAGAACAGTGACCCCTCCACACAGCTCTGGCATCCCAGGAATGTGTAATGTGCCCAGCACAGTCACACAACCCTGCTGACTAACTAGCACATACACCGCATCGGTGCATTACAGATTGTAATATCACTAACAGAGAAGTGGCAGGGAAGACAGGTTGACTGCGGTGTCTCATGATAGCTGGCAGACGGATATATATTTATATATATATATATATCAATGTTACCAGAACGAGCTTGTCTCACACAACCTGGATTTGTGGTTAAGCCGTGCAGTGAGCTTAGAGGGTCTTAGCAAAGAAACACAGCCGTAACGTAAAATTAGCATGGTTAGGTGTCCAGAGCTGCGGTTTTTAATTGTTGAACAACTTTCACAAGTGACTCACCACCTTGTACCTTGGCCATACATCAACAAATGAAAGCGTTAAACTTCACTGTAAGGCTTTCTTCACGTACACAAACACACGGACCACACGGACCGACTCTGGTCTCCTCAAACCCAGACTGGCCAGCCTTGAACGCAGCTAACGTTAGCCACTGTTAGCAATTAAAACGGGAGCAGAGACGCGCCACAAGCTAGCGCACATCAACGCTTTAACTACAGTTTTTATAACCAAATGTGTTTACTCACCCCGAAACTCCCAGGAAAACTTTTTTCTGCTGCCCCCCGCGGTACGAAAACAAACTTTCCTCCGTTTAAAAGAGCAGGCGCGGGCAAAGTTTGGGCAAACTGTGTAACATTAGCCGAAGTCTCACTTTCCCGACGCCATGTTGAACGACGGGAAATAGTACATCCGGGAAACTGCAGCGAAGCACCATGGCAACCGACTCATCGACGGTCCGCGAGGAGGCAATTAGCATAATGCATTAGCATTAGCATTGTGCTAAATATTCAAGAGTTTTATTGTTATAAGCACAGTAAACAGCAGTTACACCATACAATGACATTCTTACTTTGTTAATTTTCCTATACCATAACATATATAATATAATATAATAATATATAATATATAAATATATATATCCTAAATAAAGAATATAAGAAATATAGCCATTCCCATAAAAAAAGCTAGTAATAAATAAGTAGACCTAATCCGGAACTCCATTAATCATAAAGTGCAATGTGCATTGTAAATATACTCTACATGTAGTTACTACTAGTACTAAGATACTATATGCTTTCTATTATACCTTAACATTGGTTACAGTTCAGATAAGCACTTTGTTTTTACTTTGCATTGGCAGGTAGGTATAAATAAATATGAAATAGTAAATAAATTAAAAAAGCATTATGAATTAAATAACATTGCATAGGCTGATTTAAAATGGGACATTTCCCTTTTAAATGGAGTTGTTTTTTAGATTAACCCTACTTTCTTAACTCAGCACAATGTAATTATTCACGTTGGTTGTAAATAGTCTATATATTGTAAATTTAAAATTTGTATCTTCTGCACCTTTTATTATATAATTATATTGTATCTTATTGTATTCTATTGTTTCATTTTATTATTCATAATTGAGATTTTGATTCAGCACAGTCGGTGATCCTCCCAGAAGAATAATGTCACTGCTGTTATACATGTATGACTGCATGTGACCCATAAAACTTTGCACCTTAACTACTGTTGTTCCTTCAAACTTAAGAGAAACGTACAAACCTACAACATGAATAGACATGGCTCAGTATTTAGGATAAAACTGTGGGATCCTCAGGTTTTAACAGTCAGGGCAAGGGGTAATAAGGAGGTTAAAGGGGATCAAAGGTCAGCGTACGCCTGGGGGTCTTTTCCATTTAATCAATTTGTTAATAGGTCACGTGATATTCTGACCCCACAGCGACCCACATGCACTCACAGCGCTAATCTGCAGTACAGTGCCTTTTAAAGTATCGTGCATAGTCTACAATTTCTTGTTAAACATTTTATTATTGCAAAATAGAGACAGTTGTACAGTTGGCATCCAGCTGCACTGACACTGGATGAGATGATGTTTTGTGCTCGGTGTATTTGATGTATCTGTAACATCATGTCATAAAATGTGACATGACTGTGATAAAGTTGTGGCAGAACTGCTTATTGATTCAGCAGGAGACACTGCGGAGGGACAGATGCTGCTGATGCACACTGCCAGACTCCCTTAGGCCATCCATCGTGCCCATTTCCTGTCTGTCCTGCTCCACAGAGGAGTAGAGAACTCACTGCCCTGCAGGCCTCTGGGAGCAGATATTTGGTCGCAGTTCGACTGACAGTACATGAGAGGGGATGATCAGACAGAGAGGCATCCAGGTGAGGCCCTCTGAGGCTGGGGAGCACCTGTGGAGTTTGTAAAAGCAGTGGGTGGACAGCAGTCTCCTCCTGAGTTCAGTCATTCAGGCTGTTTCCAGCGGGAGAGAGCGGGTGACCTGCTTTGGGCCGAGCATGTGATCTGCAAACCCCTTCGCCTCTGAAGCAAAAGGAAGCAGCAGCAGAGGGTGGAGAGGTGCTACGACTCCTCCAGCTCCCACTCTGCTGCTGCTTCCTGTCTCCTTGTCCCGTCTCTACCAGGATCATGAGGAGGAGGACAAGGGCTGCAACAGCATGCTGACCATCCAGGTGGAAAAACTCCTGCAGCGGCACCCTGACTCACAGCGTGGAGAAACCTCTAAAACTTCTACACACACCTCAAAGAATCCACCAAGAAAGCTCTCTGCGGTTTCTGCAGGTGGTTGACTCTCAGGCTAGATCCAGACGTCCTCACCTTCAGTGTGCTGTTGGACCCCTGCAGCCTTGCTTCATGTCCAGCTTCCTGGATGGTGGAGAGCTGGTTGTGTCACCACGTCAGGGCGGAGTCGCCGGGAGATCTTTCTTGGAGACTAAACCCTCTTGAACGTCCTGCATCTGATACGAGTCAGAGCGTTAGAGAAGGTGAGAGTAAAGATGAAGATAGGGCACAAGGCTCCTGTCACACGTTCCGGGCTTTTCAACTGAGACCCCACATCGGGGAGGAGCCCAACTGCGACAAAGAGGAAGATGATGAGGGTAATAAGGACATTGGAGAGAATTTTTCAGTTGTATTTGGTATAAATCCTGTAGAAAACACACATTCAAAATATAATCTAAAGAATCTGATAAAGTCTATAATTTATTAGGTGAGTGTTATTGATAACCCCCCCCCCACACACACACACACACACACACACTTTTTTCTTAGTAGGTCATCAGGACAAATGGAATTACATTGATTGTTTCCTGCTTCACTGAATCAATACAGTGATGGACAGTGTGACGTGGTGCTGCCTTCATGTTCCTGACTCCCGATTGTTTTGTTGAACAAATGAAGCTGCACAGCTGTAACTGAGTACACTTCATGCCACTTTAAACTTCTACTGCACTGCACCTCACAGGGAAATGGTTTGATTCATTTCTATTTTACTGCATTACATTTATTTCACAACTTTAGTTTCTCTGTACTTTGTAGAATAGAATATGTGAGGAGCTTGTAAAATGTGATGCGCTGTTGCAGATTAACATGACCAGCTGCTTCACATTTTACTGCAGTGAATCAGTGATTAAGTACATTTAGCTGATAATACTTTTACATGAGTGAGATTGTCAGTGTGGGCTGTTTACTTGTAGTGTATTTCTATATTTTTGCATTGCTACTTTTAAGTAAAGTTTTCTATCTAAGTATCTATTGATAACAACGTGTTTCATATATGATATTGTAATTAAGATATTAGGTCACATGACCCACATAGAGAAATGTACACACATGAGTTTAAGTGTATATTGACATTAACTGCTGAAGTATTTTGCTGTAAATCTCAGTCTGGGTGCAGTTTAATGATTAGACACTGGCCTCTAGTGGTCAGAGACACTCACTGCTCTGTTCTGCCAGTAGGTTCCTAACAGGTGCACAAACACCTGCAGGGGCTCAGCTGCTCAGGTGACCAGGAGAGTGTCTGTTCATTCTCACTCTGATCGATTTACCAACAAGCATTAGCAGCACAACATCCGGACCTGGCAGATGTAGGAAGAACGTACATCTCAGGAGGACCAACAATGGAAAATAAAGAAATACACGTACGCAGCGATACAAATCAATACAAATCAATAC
>JAVQJD010058691.1:0-21013 GCA_036023655.1 Nannoperca australis
CTCTATTTTCTACTGTTTATTATTCTTTTTTCAATAACTTTATCGAGCATTGTAACTGTATCAAAAAGCAATTTCCCTTCAGGGATTATTAAAGTATTTCTGATTCTGATTCTGATCTAGCTTTTGATCTGACTCCTGTGCTTTTATTTTTAGCTATGTGGTGGTGATGCCCAAGAAGCGTCAGGCACTGGTGGAGTATGAAGACATGAACGGATCATCCACAGCCGTGACCTATGCTGCAGACAACCAAGTTTACATTGCCGGCCACCCGGCCTTTATCAACTACTCCACTAGCCAGAAGATCTCCAGGCCGGGAGATTCTGACGACTCCAGAAGTGTCAACAATGTTCTTCTGCTCACCATCATGAACCCCATCTACCCCATCACCACGGTAACCACACAGATTTGGACTACTAAATGTCTCTTGAGAGCTGTGGAGGTTTTAAATTCACACAGGATAGTGGCACCAGTGTTTGTACGGAGTATTGTTAGCGTCACTTAGCTGTGTACAAATCCTCTAGCTAATATTTATAGAAATATATGTGTGTGACATTGTGTGTTAGTGTTGGAAACATGCTGCAGAATTTGGTGTGCTGAAATATTTAATATGATTAAAATGCCTGTCGACTGCTCAGCATGAGAAGCAGACGCAGGGTGGGGGGGGGGCTGTGAAACAAACACCAAACATTTGCTTGTTTCAGCGTCTCTGTTGTGAGGATTCGCTGCTTTTCTCTGGTTTATATTGCCGTCTGTCATCGAGGAACACTTTTATTTTATTTTCTCTTAATGAATCATCTAGTGTATAAAATGTCAGAAAAATAGTGAAGTGTCAGTTCAAAAGGCAAAGTATTCAATTTACCAACCACCGTGTTGTTGTGCTCACTTTGATTTTAATATTTACCTCTGTGTAGTTTTATTTTAACGTGGTAATTTTCCACAGGATGTCCTTTACACGATCTGCAACAACTGTGGGCCTGTCCAGAGAATTGTGATCTTCAGAAAGAACGGCGTCCAGGCGATGGTTGAATATCCTTTTTCATGTGTGCTAATGTGTTGTCTAGTGTATTTCCACAGTGTGACAAACGACACGGGTGGCTGGGCAGACTGGTGGTTGTAGGTTTAACAGTAACTTGTCTGGTATGCCCGTTTTAAAACGACCAACCTATTAGACGCAGTGTTCTTGAACATGTAGGTGTATTTCACAGATGCAAATGATTAAACGTCATTACTGATTGGCTGGTTGGTGGATTCTGGTAGTCTGGCATTCTCAATCAAAATGTATTTACATAGTAAATAGTTCAAACAAATCAAATGCAATTTGACAAAACACAGGATGTTTAAATAAAAGAGGCATATGCACCTGCTGAAAGATCACCGGTACCAGAGGACGAGCATTTGTGGTCAAAATGTTGTCATAACTCTCTACTTAGACAAACTTGGACCAACAGAGCATAATTTTTTTGGTGGTCTGCCTCCCTGTCGGTACAGTAACCTGGTGACTTCCCGTATTGTCCTTAACTGTGTCATTACATTTGACTCGGTGCAAAGCGCCCAACGGGCCAAGGCATCGCTCAACGGAGCAGACATCTACTCTGGCTGCTGCACGCTGAAGATCGAATATGCCAAGGTATTAAATAAATCTGCATGTACACCTGCGCAATATAATGCTGCACTTTGATTTGGCGCTTTTGATTTTAAATTAAACGAAAACCAACAAAATTACCCTGCTAGCACTTTTAAAAACACCATTTGTTAATGTTCTGAAAAATGGCGTGTATGAAGTGAAACTAACAGACGAGAACACTGAGGTGTGTGTGTGGTTACACTATTCCAGTCTGAAATGTATAAATAGCTGTTTTATGCTTGTATTTATATGCATTGTGTTTCTTCAGCCCACTCGCCTGAATGTGTTCAAGAATGACCAAGACACCTGGGACTACACTAACCCCAACCTGGGGGGCCCAGGTAAAACCATCAACACCTGAACACGTTCCAGAGCAGCCTGATCAATGTTAAGCACCCTTACTGCCACTGGGAAGATACTTCATTGATAAAGCTACTACATGGATACATTTTAAATGGTCTCCAATATACTAATAGTCTTTCGGAAGAACTTGTGTGGCATTATGATTGAAGTGTTGCTTTGGGTCTTGGCGTAACACTTCTCAATACACACTGTGGCCAGGGTTCATGTGCATGATGTGAGTAATGTTCAGGTTAAATAGCTCATAATCATTTCAGCACCAGATCAGAAATGTCACATGAATACCCACAAAGCTCAACACGTTGCACTCTGCTGTGTGGTGGTGAATGGCAGGAACACATTTGCAGACATAAAGATGACGACGTAACTCGCAAACAGCAGCTGTACAATTAGTCCCTTTTTAATGGGAGACGGCGAGTGATGTCTGCAAACTGTTCCTGTGTGTCTTCCTGTTCCTCGCGGTTCAAAATAATTTTATATTCATACAAGAAAAGATTAACACAGTCAGTTTAAATAAGGGCGGGAAATGAAATGCACAGTGTTTTGCACTTTGAAACAGCAGCTTTTGGGACTGTATCTTGTTTGTCATTATTGCAAAATGAATTTCCTAACCTTTTGTTTCCTCCTTTGTTTCTTTGACAACATGTCACAAACCACAGCTGATGTTCACCTGGTAGTTACTGCTGGTAATAATACAAGAACTACCCTGTTTAATAGTCAGGTGACGCTCAGGAGGAAGCAACAAGCAAACAAGGGCTGCACAATGCTAGTAAATAAGGAGGAATGTAACAGAACCAATCACAATGCTGCAAAGTCTTTCAGCTGTTTTCATGGTGATTTCTTATTTAAATATCTTATACTGACAACAGAAGAAGAAAAGTTTTTTTTTTTTTTTGTGAGACGCGACAAAAGCCCATAATAACTAACGTACAATAAAGTGAGATGAGTTCATTAACGCCACTGTTTTAGTGTTTAGTGACGTTTGTTTATTTTAGAGCCGCGTGATCGCTGTTGGCGTGATATTTTAAAGTATCTACGTTTTTAAAATTTCGCTTTTCTTTACCAGTTGCGTGTCAAACATCCACTCTCGTCAAAGGTTCAATCTGATCTGATGAAACCTGACTGAGGTTTTTCGGTTAGAAAAGCAGCCTCGAGACACTTAAGTGCTGCTGTCTGAACACGCTGCTGAGTGACAGTTGTTTTATAACCTGAATAATCCTCTTTACACAACTCTCTCACGAAGACACAACCTGTTGTGTGCAAAGTTTTCTTTTTGCCAGCCTGTGCTGTTCCTGCCTTCCTTACCACACCTGTAAACTCTTAAAACTGTAAAACTTTATTTTGGATCTGTTGGGGTAAAAGAAGCTTTAACTTAAAATAATAATGGGTGCTATCATTTTGAACTTTGACAGTTCAGGCAACATGTGTTCTCTGAAAATATGTCCCTGCCACAAAGACTGATCCTGGTCTTTTCCACTGTCCTCTAACTTCCACCATTAACTTCTTGTTAAGTGTTAAAGACTTGTCCTACAGCGTACTGAAGTCTCCACTCAGTGCAGCCAAAATGGGGTTTGATATAAAACCAGTGCTTCTGACAAGAGACCAGTTTGTCTGTAACTGATATTTTGAAGTGTGGTTTCTGTCTGAGAAGTGACAACAGGGGTTTGGACCAGCATCAGTAAACACAATCTGCAGCATCATGTAATTCTTATCTTCTCCTGATAAATCGGTGATCTCTGCCAGTCCAGAAAACACGCACAGGAATTTGTGCAAAGAGGGAGAGGCAGACACATGCTGACAACATCACCACTCCGCAACCACCACCTCAAGTATCCACTTCTTCAGTGAGGACACAACCACTATCACACAGAGGGAGCTACAAGACAGCACCCATTCACCATGACGATGTAGGACTGATATACCACTCATTCCTCATCTCCGCATTCCAGCACAAGAGCCACGAAGACTGCGCACACGTCTGGAGGGTGGGGAGTTTTGGGCACTGAGCTACACTTGGTCCCTCCCCCCTTCCTCACCCACTTTGAGACACATTAAAGCAGGCCAAAGCTTGCATCTACAACCCACCCACCCCCACTGTCTACACCCAATGGAGACTGATACCAGAGAAGACACAGCAGAAGGTAGTGACAGACATCTTTCAGTACAGCAGACGATGCATACTGACACTAACCAGTCGACCGAGATCACATGATTAAAAGCCCCGCCCTCCGTGTACTGTTTTGGGCTGTGAAAAAACCAAACATTCAAGCATCACACGCTCCGACACTCGCTGACGCCGTCGCAACTGATCCAATAGATGAAATCAAGCTGTAGCCAGTCACACTGGAGTCCACACAGGACAACTGATGAAGACACTGCTGACAACACCACCAAGCACACTGAGAGCCCAGTCAGGCCCATTTTTTTTGCTTTTACCCTTTTTATGTGTTTCCTCAACATGGAAATCAGCTTTTCTCTCTTCCTCTTTCTCCCCATCTCTTCATCTCCTCCTGATTCTCTTACTACATGCATCCCTGTTTAACTACCCCCCCTTTTTTTATTTTTGAGTGCCGTTTTTTTTTTCTCTTAATACTTTAAAGTCTCTAGAACCTGTGTAACGCCTTCCATGTGATGCAGGTTTGGCAATTTGCGGCTAAAGAGGAGCCAGCTTCCCAACTGAAATGTGCTCTATGGCAGCCTCAAGGCCTCCCAGTGGGCGCTAAGCGGACTAATCCAATAAGGAACAAAAAGGATGGAAACGGCCAACCAACCCACCAATGGGCCTTTCAAAACCAGGAGTCCATCCTGAGCTGGAGACTTGTTTCCCCCAAAAGAGGAAATGGATAAGAGTGTGGGATGAAATGAGTTGGGTGGAGAGTGGTGGAACAACTGCAGCAAATATCCTCCTCCCCACTGTTTGTATACATGCAGTAAGTAACTCGAGGGAACATAACTGCACAGCACCACATGACCCCAAAGCCCCACACAAGACTGACGTAACTCCCTTTCCCCCTCATACAGGCTTAATCTGTCTTTCTGGAGGAGGGTGATGGTTTAATGTCTGTTCGCTTTGTCTTGTCGCTCCTTCTGTGGCAGTTTGGAGCCATCGGGAATGTCATTTTACGTGCGGTTCCCTTGACTTGAGTTTCTTTGGGAATTAAATCATGTTTTTAATCTGGAGAAGGGGGTGTGTGTAGGATGTGCTTGACCCATGACCAACGCTGTTTATTACCTGGAAGGCACCGGCCACAGTGGCTGCTGGTGTCCAAAATTTACAAGCCGCTTTTTGAAATTTTGGTTGCCAAATTGCTTTGTAGAAATCTGCATGAGCCCGGTTGGTCACCTGCAGAGGGGCCGAGCCGTCCGCATGTCATAGTTGAGTCCCAAATGAGGACAGGCGGCTTTGTTGTGATTGGTTGACCTGCACTCTGCTGACATTTACCTGGGGGAACAGAAATGTACCTGTTGATTAACCTGGCTTCTGTTCTGACTGTGTGGTTATTGTGTACCTGTACAGATGGAGATGCAGATGGCAATGGGAGCAATGCAGGTGTGTGAGCGTCCAAACTTGTCTTTTCAAATGTAGATTATCCAGAGTGATTTTGTTTGTGTCCCCACACACACACACTTAATATGCTAAAGATTGTTTCAGGGGCATTCCCATAGATCCTATCAGTCTTGCCATCTGTTACATCCTTGTGCCCCCCCCCCCATTTACCTCCATTTAATATTAGTACAAAGGTCAGTCACTAAGACGTGTGTGGGAGGTTCTACAGCTACCGGCATGTCTCTCAAGTGCTACTTTGATTGAGGTCCTTGATAAAGTCGCCCTCACAAATGATTTATTTATCAGTTTACCGTGATGCCATGGCGACCCACTGTCATGTAGAGGATTGTCGTGTGTTTTCTTTCTTTCTTTTTTACCTTTTTGTCCTCTTTGTCTTTTATAGAAGATGTGAACGCCAACCCCAACAAGCGGCAGAGGCAGCCTGCCCTGCTGGGCGACCACCCTCCAGAGTACGGTACGTCCTGCTTGTCCTCTGCTCTGACGTCTTCTACAACATTTCACCTCGCCTCGGTTGATTTTAGAAGTTTTCTTCTTCTCTGCCTCACTCATCAGGAGGCGGTTACCATGGCTACGACGAGAGCTACGGCTCCCCGCCGTACGAGGGGCGCCGCATGGGTCCACCAATGAGAGGGCGTGGAGGACGAAGCTACGGGCCGGGCTACGGGCCTCCTCCCCCTCCTCCCGGCGAGTACGGTGGCCACGCAGAGTCTCCGGTTGTCATGCTGTACGGACTGGACCCCGTCAAGATGAACGCGGACCGCGTCTTCAATATCTTTTGTCTCTACGGCAACGTAGAGCGGGTACGTGTCCAGTTCTTTAAACTCTTCATCAGGCTGTGTACACAGAAAAGATAAAAACGTGTAGAAATGCATGAGAAGCTGAAGTTCAACCGTTAAAACGAGGTCAAACTCAAGTCCTTTGCCATAAACAAACACGCCCTCGCTCCGATCGTCCCGAAGATTACGTGTTATATCTCTGAAGCGCACGTCCGCACTGTATCTCTCGACATCTGCTCACTCCTGTCTTATGTCCGTCCGCAGGTGAAGTTCATGAAGAGTAAGCCCGGGGCAGCCATGGTGGAAATGGGAGACTGCTACGCGGTGGACCGCGCCATCACTCACCTCAACAACAACTTTCTCTTCGCACAGAGGATGAATGTCTGGTGAGTTTGATTTCCATGTGAAGTGAAGCAGGAAGTTTACTGAAGCCGTGTGCACATGAGATAAATCAGTGCGGTAGGAATGTAGGCGTCGGGCCAGACAAACGATTACTGGAGCGTTCAGCACTGTAAACAAACTGGATGGAAACTCTGATACGAATCAGGTTACAAATACACTTTTTTTAAAATACCACTATGAATTAAATGAAATGCTGACTTCACTTCCACACTGGCAAACGTCTGAAGGTGACTGAGGATCAGTATGGATCTTATATTAAGTTAAAGGCCTGTAGCACATTCAACAAGGCTACACAAGAAAACCGCAGCTGGTCACGAGAGTACACTGTAATGTTACACACACACACATTATCCCAGGATTAAATTCACACCCGTCCGTCCCTGCAGCGTGTCCAAGCAGCAGGCCATCGTCCCCGGGCAGTGCTATGAGCTGGAAGACGGCTCGAGCAGTTTCAAGGACTTCCACGGCTCCAGGAACAACCGGTTCACCTCACCAGAGCAGGCGGCCAAGAACCGCATCCAGCACCCGAGCAACGTGTTGCACTTCTTCAACGCCCAGCCAGACGTCACGCCCGAGGTTTTCTCTCAGGTCTGTAGGAAAAAAGATTTACGGTCAGAATAAAAGCATTTACAGTGGCGTTGTGCATGAAGTCCCCACTAATCAATCAATGTTCTCTCTGCAGATCTGTGATGAGATTGGTGTCAAGTCCCCCGTCAACGTGAAAATGTTCACAGGAAAGAGTAAGCTGCTTTCAGAGGTTTCTGTTTTTAATGTGTAGAATCATCTGTTACGTCTGAACCTCATGTTTCACTGAAAGCACTGCACCATAGCTCCCGAATAACAAACGTTTAAACATTAATATACATCCAAGATCTCCACGATTCTGACCCGTCGCCCCTCCAACCACCAGGTGGAGCTGCTCCCAGCGACCGCAGTGCTTCAGGTCTGCTAGAGTGGGAGTCCATCAATGATGCCATGGAGGCCCTGGCCTTGATGAACCACTACCAGATGAAGAACGCAGGTGTGTGTGTGTGTCAGAAAACTCAGATCTCCAGGTTCAAGGTTTCAAAGTAGTTGCAAAGGTTTTGATTTGGCAAAAGTGAAGTTGAATTCAAATCAGTGATGTAGCTGCATTTTATTCACGACCTAAAGTATTTGTAATGTAACACCAGGATATAAACCTTGTTGTTGTGTTAAATAGCACTAACTTTGTCTCTCTCCTCTCTCCAGCCGGTCCTTACCCGTACACCCTCAAACTGTGCTTCTCCACCGTTCAGCACGCCAACTGAGCGCAGCCAGGAAGACGAAGACCGGTCGACCATTCCCATGTTCACGCCTACTTTGACCATGACTGCTTGCAAAACACCTGGGAAATATTGATTTTTCAAAAACACCTCAAATACTGTGAAATTATACCTTTTCACACGTCAATCGATCCCTAAAGTGGAAACTCCTCATATTTGGTATATTAAGTAGGCATTTAACAGTTTTGATATTTATGCCCCAGATGTGGTTTATAGATTATCGGTACCCATGTGTCTCAATATTAAGTTGTCCTTTTTACTTTTTGTATTATGCTTCTACAGTGACCTGACATTCGAGAGGATTGGTTTTATGCTCAGGTGGTTCAGTGGCAGTGGACAACATGGTTTTGTAAAAGATTTGTCTTTTGAAACTTTTATTATAGCTCACTTTTTTTTTCTGTTATTTTAATTGCTACCTATTCAGTTCCGCGTCTCCGTGTCTGATGTGCAGATGGAGAATTGTTTTGTTTTAAGAAAATAAAAAATAAATTTAAAGTTCTTTTTGTGTCTTTTAGTCTCTGACTGACGATTTGTTTGAATGCTTCAAGACCTGATCTGTAGTACAGGGAATTAAAAATCTTCAGAACAAGAGTGCAATGAAGAAACGAGGACAAAGGCTGTGTTTTTTACTTGCACTATTTTTAAAACGAGAACCGTAGGAAGATTATAGACACTAACAGCAAAGTAATGCGATAGTGTTCAATCAGCTGTGACTGATTACAGGAACCATAAATGAAATAAGATTTACTTTATACAGTGAGAGGGGGGTGCACCGGTCCTGGAGGAACTGCAATACCAGGTCGATGCGTGGAGTGGACGGAGCAAGCCCCTATTCCATCTCCCTGTTCCAAAAATCAATTTAATATATGGTCCCCGGGTAGGGGACGTATCAGATATTAAACTGATAAGAACAGATACTACACTTGATCTTAGCCAAAAGGCCGAGAAGCGATACTGCGATAGGAGTGAAGTGGGAGCCTGATTTCCCGCACTGTGACTCTCACTCATGGTTTAAGATAATTACGATAACTACAAAAAAATATCACCAATCTGTAAAAGCGCAATTCGGTGGTTTATGACTAATCGGCAACAAAAAGCCCATACAATTACACACTTTAGTTACGAAACGTTGTAAAATAGAATGCGGGTTAATACTATTTCCGGGCACGTGATGCGCTACTGCCCAATAGGAAATCACTACGTAAGAGTACAACTTAAAATCCTATTTATTGTTTTAATGGCGGTTTAATTGTTTGTTTATCCAGTTAAACTATATAATTGAGATTTAGTATAACTATTTCCAATAACATGTATGTGGATGAATGTTACATAAGTACATATGTTTAACTTCAAGAGCTAACGCTGTCACAAAGATAAATTGAGCTCTGTCTCCATCTGGTGAAGAAAACTATGCAACAAACTGCACTCACACTGAAACTTGAGTAAGTGAGCCATATACGTTGCATTGCACTCGAGCACACCTTTCAATATCGGCAATGTAACCCCTGAGAATCTGAGCAAATGTGTAAATCAAACAAAATTATCACAGCGGGGTACACAACAACTTTGATATATTGACATCAATGGGTCAGAGACCGAGTGCAACAAGTTAGCGGCAGACATGTTACAACTTCCAGTATTTGTGTTTTCAAAATAAACGTAACGGGAACAATCGGTGAATATTAGAAGCTGGCGGCAAAACTGTGTTCGTGAATAAGTTAAACGTTTTTAAGCAGTTGTTCAAATCGTCATCTGAATTTCAAACTATTTCAGATTGTGAATAACTAGAACGACTTTAACTAGATACAAGCAATATAACTAGTATAAAGTCACATTTCTACTCCCACTATCACTACACGCACCTTCCATTGCCCTCTGCAACTTTAGTTAGCATATCAGTTAGCCTAGCCATTTTCAGTCAGAACATTTTAGACGAGCAAACGTTAAAGCGTGACTGAACATTAAGATATAAAGTCAAAGACTGAGAGGAACAAATACGCTATCCAAAAATAAGTGGTTTGTAAAAGCATTAACCTACCTAATATTGTCATCTAGTTGGCGAGTAGTCGCGAATAAGTGACATCGGTTAGCAAGTGTGAAACCTGCTTTATTTTAACGCTACAAATGATTTTCTGACCGGCGACTCTTTTCTAGGATTTATATTTTTGCTGTTGTTATGTGCTGAGGATCATAGGCCTACAACTCACGGTGCTTCTCCACTTCTGCCATCAACTTTCTTTCTCTCTCGCTCGCTGATTGTGTGTGTGTGTGTGTGTGTGTGTGTCTGCTGGTCTCTCTCTCTCTCCCTCTCTCTCTCTCAGGCACAGCTGACAGAGATGTGGAAAAAGTAGCTACTAATTAAAAAGAAAACTGAAAAGGGCAGGGAAATCAAAAGGGTTGGCAAGCAGGGTGCATATACTATCATCTATCAGAATCAAATAATTTATGTTGTGTATATTAAAACATCATTAATGTCGTTTATAATGTGTTTTCGTGGCAGATTAGAGCAGCCTTATTCTGAAGAAATACAAGAGGAAGTCTTATTCGTGGTTAACCTGGTTCTCTTGACAACGGAGGCTGTAGCCATGGACGAGTATCAGACAGAAGACGAGGTGGGATTGATACTTTAAACTCGTTATTGTATGCATTTTATCACCTAAAAACAACACTCAGATATGACTAGATTTTCTAAGGTTGTAACTGACATGTAGTCTAATCGTTTGGCCAGAAAGTAGAAGGCGAGAAGACATGTCGGCTGGCTAGCTTAAAGTGCACTGTTTTTTTTATCTCGCCAAACAGACTGTGTTCGTCGTTGAAGAAGTGAGCAAAATAATCAAAGAGGTAAGCAAAAGGCAGTCTTTTTGCCTTTCGGTGTAGATTTTATCGACGTATTGCTACCGCTACCGCTAGCTAGCAACTTTGTGTTTAGCTATCCACTGGTTGCTAAGGACATTGTAACCGTTGCTAGGCAACGTCTAGCTGTACCCATTGCATTTATACCACTCAAGAGATTAATTATGACGTTTTTTCAGTACAATTTTATACAATATTACGCGTGGTGCAGATTACAAAGTGATTTATAACCTATTCAATCTGTAGCTGCATTGCAAGGCTATTAAAATGTGTAGTATTGTGTGTGTTGATCAATTCTTCTATAAACACCACTTTGTTTGAATTGTCTCTGTAGTCAGTAGAAACAACCATAGGAGGAAATGCCTACAAGCACAGCAGAGTGAACCAGTGGACCACCAGTGTAGTGGAGCAGTGCCTCAGTCAACTCAGCAAGCTGGGGAAGCCTTTCAAATATATTGGTATGTGCGCTGCTGCCTCAGTAATAGTAACAAGTCAATCTATAGTATTCTGGTCTGTTCTTGGGCTCTGAAGTTGGCATTAAAAGATAGCGTGTGTTTGTGTTTTCCCACAGTAACCTGTATCATCATGCAGAAAAATGGGGCAGGTCTGCAAACAGCCAGTGCATGCTTCTGGGACAACTCTACTGATGGTAAATATATGTACTTTTATATATATATATCTGGAATGTGCTGTATGAGTGGTGTCTCTCAAGCTACGCTTTCAACAATAAATATATTTACATTACAATCGTGTAAATGGATTAACAGAGCATGTACCCAGAGCAGTAGAGATGTGAATTTGATAAGTAGTTTCCTCATCTGTGAGCAACTATAAGTGTGCTCTTGAGCAAAGCTGCAGTCTTAAAATGTTTTTTTGATGGTCAGCGTTGAGAAACTGGTAGTATTTTGTCACTGACACTAAACGTGGAAAAGTGGAAGGGATACTGCCACTGAATTCATTGTGTATTACACCCAACAGGAAGCTGTGCAGTGAGATGGGAGAACAAGTCCATGTACTGTATCGTCAATGTTTTTGGACTGACCATCTGACAATGTACCTGAAAGTGTTTTGTGAATTTTTGAATAAACTGTTGTTTTTATTGTAAGTGCAATTGATTAAAACAATACTTTGCTGTATATACTTTAATTTATTTACACGTGACATGACACAGTGCTACATGTACAGCTTGTATGTCATAAAGCAACAAAAATTGCAAGAACCTATCAACATATCAGGACCCACAACAACCTCATTTAACCACCTTAAACGATCAAAAGCTACATTCACACTGAAAGAATCAAAATTGTACATTGATATCAAAGCATTTACACGTTTGAGATTGCAGCCCATGTAGAAGAAAACGGAGCGATGTAAAGACAAGGCACCATATCTTGAGTAGAGTACATGTTGAGATATTATTTGTAGAGAACAGAAGCATATTTGTTTTGGCTGTTTTTGTCTAAAAGCTCCCATTTTATGGAACAAAGACGGCTGCAAGTCTCACATTGTAGGCAAAATAAGAAAAGGTTATGGGAGGAAAAAACAATTACTTTAAATATGGTGCTCTATATAAGGCAAAACAAACTTGGCCACTGGTATAACTACTGCATGTGCTGGGGTAAGAAATGGTTTACATGGTAGTTCAGTAGCTATTTACATAAAGTAGTGTAAAATCCACGCAATTCATCAAAATCCACCCATCCAAGTAGTCAAATAATACAGTATCAAATGTCGTCACTTTTCTACAAAATAAATACAATTAATAACCAAGTGGCGGTCAGCGGTACATACTCCAGTTAAGGCTCTTTGTATTTTTTAAAAACATGTCTGAGGACAAAGAGAATTTGTCAACAGCCAACACTGCTGTGGCACTTTAATTCCCCATTCGTCAAATATGTGCCGCAACGTGCTGTTAGAGTGCACTTGCCGCTGCGGCAGCGTAAGCTTCCTTTACTTTCTACCAGCAGGATAATGTTACTCAGCTCTGGCCAGGTACTGACTTTCAGAGAGCGGAAAGGATTGGCAAAAACAACACAGTTGCAAGTATAGAGCGAACGCAAAGCATTAAACGTAACATTGATTATATATAATATTAGCACTTTTCCCGATCAGGTTGTGAAGAAATGCTGGTTGTGGAGGAAAAAACGTTTACAAATTTGTTATAAACTGTATCGTATCAGTGTTTGTTTCCTTTGTTTTCAATGAGACTGAAAGCATAAAGAGTGCGGAAAAAAAACTTGCAGTGGCTACATGCCTTAACTTTCAGTAAAAGTACAGTACATTCAGTAGACATGGAACATGTCCTTTTTTTAAAAATATATTTATGTACACTTACAGTATATCATTTTGTATTACCAATGCAAGTACTCCTTATTTACACAATAGTTTGTTGTGTTGTATTCTCATGGTCTCGCAACTGCAACACAAAAGAGGAATGACAGTCCAGTCAGAGGTCCCATCAGTCACTGTCAGTCTCATCCTGGTACTTGGCGGTTGCTTTGATAGCGCGTCCGTTTTGTAAAGGCATGTCTTCGTAATCACTACTTTGGAAAGACAAAAAAACTGTTGGTTTCTGAAAGTTCACAATGAATGCTACCTCCCGGACTGTAATGAGCCAGAAGCAATTCAGGAAACAAAGCTTACCCGTATATTACTTCATCATCGGAGTCATTTAGCATGGAGAACGCAGGATTATCCTTCAACTGGGAGTCTGGGAAATCAAACGAACCCCGTTAGGTTGATACGTTAGTTCATTATCTGCTGCAGTGAAACTGTGCTGTATTACCTACCATACAGGGCGTTTTTGGAGGGGGAATACACAAATGCTAATGTGTACAAGTAAAAGTTGAGCAGGCCATAGAATGACAAAAATTCAGCTGGTATGTCTGGAGTTAAGGAACGATTTCTCACCATCTCACACATCAACACGCCATCTCAGCACGGTACGTTTAAGTGAAATCCTGGTCATATTGAAATGTCATTTGAAAGGATATAGTTTTGGTAATGAGTCGACAGTTCAGCAACAAAGTTGTCTTGGAGAGCCTTGGCACCAAACCTCAGGTAGAGAATGACCATGCTGGAGGAGAACAGGATCGAATGAAACCAACTTAAACAAAGAGTCATAAAGAGGGTCCTTTTTAGGTTTTGTATCTTCCTTTAAAAACACACCTTATGATAAGGACCACAAAGGTCAGTGCTGTCAAAAACCTGAGCCGGAGATCTAGTGATTGGAAACGCACAGCACGTTAATGTTGTCAGTCAAAGGAATGGACTTGAATCAAATACAGAGAGGTGTGGTACGCTGTGGTACCTGAGTAAGGCATGTTCTTGAGTTCCGAACAAGCTCTGACTATCAGGAAGATCAGGTAGAGGATGTAGAGGGCAACTATAATCAGGAAGAAGACCTTCATGCCCTGGAAAAATGACACGAGACTTTGTTAAAACAGCTGCACGAATAAAGACATAAACATTGATTCTTCATATCTAACTAATTGTTTAAATAAAGATCCATTAAAGGTAACAGACTCGCCTGAAAGTTCCCTGTGTCCACTTTATACTGATATGTAGGGTCTTGGAGTTCATTAACCCTGCAAGAAAAGCAGAGTCGATCTTTTCAGCCCTGTTGTAATTCACAGTTTGAATCAGGCTGCCGGTGGCCAGTTCGGTCAGACTCACGTTTGCCATATGCCCAGTGTAACCGCCGAGAGCCACAGAAGACCTACAATGATTAGCTTAGGCAGGTAGAACGTCAGGCATTTCCTCTCGCCCTGTGGAAACAACATCAAACACATGAAATAAGGATTCGCTTAAAAAAACAAAACAAAGGAGAGCAACCACTAGAGTATACATACAGTACTGGGCCCACCTGAACCCTGATGCCGTGATAAACACAGAGCCAGAAGAGGAGCAGGGAACACAGGAACAGAGCCTGAAAGAATGCGTCCAACGTTCCTGGAAACCAGCTGTTCACCAGGAATGACAGCGGGAAAAACGGATCTGAACAGCGTAAGCAAAAAAGCACAATAAGGAGCACACCTGACCTTCCCTTAGACTTCTTTTAAACTTGGACAGGACATGTATAACATTTGCAGTTGAAACATGAAACGAAGGTTCTTAGGCTGTGATTATAAAAAGGTCGTAATGATTACAAGGTAACGTGATGGGGATGCTAATTTGTACAGGAGTGTTAGCTGATGGTTAAAGAAAGGGTCAAATATGACTTGAGGAGAGATAAGACTGAAACTCACCATTGTAGAGTAGCAGCAAAGGGAGCAGGATAGACATCCACTTCTGTTCTATGCCCCAGTCCCTCATAGAAAACTTCCTGAGTGAGTGTGCAAACATACACTGGGACACGCAGAGAAACAAGATGTCAGTCCTGCGTGCGCTAAAAGTCTGTTTCACTCACTGATTTACAGCAGCAGCCTTTTGTTCACCATCACGTTACCGTCAGACTGGAATGCTGGTCATGTGAAAATTCTTTGAAGTTAAGACGCAATAAGTCATTTGTGCTCTTACCGTCACCATAAAGGTCAACACCACAAAGACAAACCGGAACCAGATCTCCACCTGGGAGAAGGTGGGGTTGTACGTCTTCCACTGAGGAGGAATTAAAAAAAGGGAGAGGATCAAAAAGAGTAAAGAGGGACATTTGAACATTTACAATGTTTGTTTTATGAGCGGGAAGACAAAACCTGCCAGTGTTTGTCACTTACCACAAACTTGACCTTGATTTCATATGTGATATTTTCAAGGCCTTTGAAGCTAACCACGACCTGGTACCGGGTGTAGTTCAGGTAGCCCAGATGGAGCACAATGATCTCATCACATTTCTGTAAGGTGAGACAACATACACCACGTCACTGTCGGTTCAGCAAAAAAAAATAAAAAATCAACTGAACTGTACATCAGTGATCTAATATGAGGATCAAATTCAATCCTGCATGTAACGCTCAGCGCAACCTCACTTTATAAAATAAATGACATTTCATAGGCTCACAGTGCTGCTGCCTGACTAAATGATTAATGACAATCCAAGCGTACTGCGAGAGAGGAAGATGGTCGGGTTGTTGATTGACACTTACGGTCCCGCAGTGTAGCGTTCGCGATTTCTGGTGCACGTTGTTGATGTACATCACACTGGCGTCGTGCATTACTCCATTTAGCTCAACGTTGATCTCGAAAGGCTGCTGGAAGTCTCCCACTGACACAGACAGCAGTAAAACACGTTATTATCCAAACAAAGCTATTTGAGGTTTGTCATAGACAACATTCAACATTCAACTCAAAGGTTTTGGTAAACGGTTGTCGTCTGTAGCTCATTCTGTGGTCTTACTGTTGCTGTGCTCAGCCTGCATCACACAGGTGAGCCATAGCTGCTGGTTGTAGGTGGTGAGGGGTGGAGAATCTAGATTGAAGGGCCCAGTCTGGAAGCATACAACGAATGATATAAGTCATTTGCTAATCATTATAAGGGATGGCAATCATTGAAACACAATATTATTCCAATAAAAAGGCATATTTGCTAACATCATAACACAAAACCCAAAAACTTTCCCTCAACACGAAACGATACATTAGTAAGAGTGGAAGGGTTGGAATCGCAGGGTAAATATTACACATAGAAAAAAATAAAATGTATTCTGTATAACTGTGTCTGCAATGTATTGCGAGACCATCCTCTGCGATACATGCACCACTATGTGTAACTTCACAGAAAGACGCACACACACACACACACACACACACAACAAACAAATGTAAGGCAGCCAAAAACTGGCAACGGCTGAACAGAAAGCAGAACAGTTCCGGTTCAAATGTCCGTAGTACAGAAAGGATGTTAACTGCCCCTCGCAGCAACTCAAGTAATGTCAACAATGTGTATAATTATGCGTATGGAGTAGCACTTATGTGCACTGCTTGTTACCACGGCAACACACACCTTTTCATCTTACCTTAACTGAGAGGTTTTTGAGAAGTAACTGATCACCATTGTGCTCTTGCTCAGAAATAATCCTAGGGCCTACAGAAATGAAGAAAACGCAATGAATACATTTGTCACAAATCAATTCCCCAAAAGAAGAGAAAAAACCCTCACTGGCCTCAAATGTCCAAGTCTGCTAAAAAAATAACCTGGGACAACTTAAACAGTGTCTGCACCCTAAGTAACCGTTAATGCAACAATAGCTGAGATAAACAAATCTACCAATTATTCTTGTCTATGGCTGCTTTCTTTTTATGAGACTGCAGCTACATGCTGGGATGGGATTAAAAAAACACACTATGGTAAGAGAGCTCCTTAAAATATGTCTATTTCTCAAACTGTGCATTGGACTCCCCTAAAAGAGAGGCAACGCAGGCGGGTGCATGTGCCCAGGGAGAAAACTGTGCAGCCGTACTAACATGAATTGGTGGATAAATCGAACGAATGCTGTAACAACAAACATGTGAATGCATTCATGTTAGCAAGGTTATCAAGATGGTCTGCGTTGAAGAGGTACATCACATCTATCTAGCAGAGTAGTGTCAAAGAGCAGCTGACGTTCTTCAAGTATTCTGTTATCAGAGCTTCTGTTATCAGAGCTTCTGTTATCAGAGCTTACAGTGGGTGGTGGAAGGAGGCACAATGACTCACTCTCTCCCTCTGTAACATCAAAACCTAAAGTCTGTGTTAAAACCACTTGTGACTGACATCCTGCTTGGGCCAGAAATGTTTATCAGCCATACCTGCAATCCCAATGAAGACTGTGAGGGCGAAGCAGATCAGGAACAACACGAAGACCAAGACAAAATGTCTTTTAGACAGGGTGTAGAGCCGCATGGGGGCCAATCTGTCACAGGGAGACATTCAAAAGAGTTAACACGCACACACAAACACACGAGCGAACCACCGGAGCCACAAGCCGGACGCGAGAGAAACAAACCCGACGTGTAAAACATTGTAATCAATGTCGTTAGCCTACAGCCTGTGGTTCGGGCGCGGGTATGTCAACAATGCTAGCTTCCGTGCTAGTTTATGCTAGCAGTAACAGATGGCAGAAAAGAGCTGCACAGTGGTTTTAACATTTTTCCTGACTGTTACTTCATCAGTGACACGTCTCGGGTCCCCGCTGACAAAATCTCACACTCACAGCTCCATTTTTTGCGGTTCCAGATCTCAGTGCCGAGGGGAAAAAAACGTTACAGTTTCACAGAGAATCCACCACATCCGCGTATCAACATCAGTCTGCGACAACCGGAGCGCGACGTCGTGGACTGGGATGGACAGTGATCACGTGACGCCAGCGGTGAGGAAGTAAACGTGAAAGGGAAAGGAGGCTCGTTTGAGTGGGTAGGGAACAAAGTAGGATTTCCCTCCGTCCCACGCCCTCCTCTTTAAGATATATGTGCGTGTTTTGTCTATTAAGCTGTTCTATACGTTTCCGTGATAGACATTAGGTCGATATTGTTGCTGAGAATGAAGCCAATAGGCGTGCGGTTTAAAGTCTGTAATGTGACGGCTGAACGTCCTCTACATGAAAAAAAAGCACAACCCCGTTATACGTCAACCTGATTTTAAATTTCTAATGGGCTATTTAAGCGATCTTAGTTCATTTCTTCCAATGTTAAACGACAAGATTTAGATTTTTAAGTACGCATATGGTGTTTCACCACAATGTAATGCAAAACGTAGCCTATGGTTAAATTCCCTTCCACAAGACCGCACTTGTTGCCTTTTGATGGGAATAAAGAGCCCTCTACCTCGTTTAAATAGTTAATTATCTAAAATTGTAATACGTTCTGCGAATATGTGTAATTAAAATGCTAGATATCATTGATGGCACTATTTTTCAATTCCCACTGATATGTTCCTAAATAAATGTATTTTAGGACAGCTCTACCCGCTAGTCTGGCATCATCCTAAATATAAAGCGACAACATAAAACATAATAAAGGAGTATAATTCCACTGATCCCATCTCAGCGACGAACACTCATCTGCCATCATAAGACAACGGGCCCATAATACAACAACTGCTTTGCCTGAAGGTGCAGATGTTTCAATTCTAATTCACAGCACACAACGTCAACATATCCACGACATGTCACGCGGCGGGGAGTGGATTTGCCGTAGTGTTAGGAGACAAACAGCTGTAAACCCACCTGTAAAAGCGATCATCTCGGTAAGGTGTCAGGTCCTCCTTCAGCTCGTTGTAAGCCTCCTGTATCTTCCTACAGAAGTATTTCAGCTCGCTGTACAGAGGGTTTTCCAAGCCGGACGAGTAGTCGTTGTCCATGGTCCCACCGAGCCGTCTGGCGGCTGAAAATGGCGATGGGGGAAACAGTCCGCGGCCTTCAGAGAACCGCGCAACAGTCGGCCTGTATTGTTACGTTGTTTAATCGAAAGTGCAGCCAAAGCTGTTTTGTTTGTGTCGGTTCAAAGAAAGAGGAAAAAAAAAACCTGTGGAAAAAAAAAAGAGAAGAAGGAGAGGGGGCGGCAGCATACAGCCGACACGCGGGAGGAGAGTCACGTGATCAGAGATCAGCACCACGGATAGAGACGGACAGCAGGGAAACCACAGCGGGATTTAAAACGCTGCTTTGGCTGTAACGACCTGTCAGTGACTAGATACTTGAACCCGTACCCGTTAAACAGCGTTTCATGTAAGGATCTCTCTGCACACTGACTGACATGATGGCCAAAAATCTGATATCATGAGAAGGTTTATGCTGAGGAAAATTGTAATAGAAGCGCCCCCAAAAAATGATCTCCATTCTGAATTATTTAAAAAAGACTGCATAAATTGGTGATAAACTTTGATTTGAGTCACAGACAACTCATAGTTAGGAGTTACTAAGTCATAATATGGTACTATTTCTCATACATATGAGCTATAGTAAGTCAAAGCTGTTAGATACCAAGTTAAACACGAGAAATTAAAACTAATATTAATATTGACATTACCATTTTAAAACCATGAGAAAGTTAATGGGATATTAAGTCAGTTGCTTACTCACTGACCGGACTTACAGGGACACTTAAATGGAATTGGGCCATTGTCAAAAAGTATTAATTCCACCTGTGCTTTTCCTGCTGTGACGATGTCTGATGTTTGAGACCCACCGTGTGTAAACTCTAGTCCAATAGCTGGCTAAGTTTGAACAATGCCACCTCTGAATTCATCAATAATACTGGATATATTTAGGAGGCAAGACACATTTTTTTCTGAAACAATGACATTTTATTCAAAAGATGCGTGACATATACAATTATAAAATAATTTACATTGCATGCCTTACTATCCATTCACTATAAACGTTCAGTCACCAAATCAGACTCAGATTCTTTTCAAGTGTTTTTGTCATTTAAGTCGACATCTACAAATACAAACCACATATCTTTTCTAAAGAAAAGCCAAATCCTACAATATCTACAACAGGTCATCTCATGAAATCGGTTTAAAGTGAATCCTTGACCTAAGTCCATAGGCAATTCTCAACATGAACTCGGAGGCTTACACTTGTGAACTTATGTGAATGATGTGTGTGTATGTGTAAGAAGCCATGACCACACACATTTAAAGAGAATAGATTTAACACTGATGGGATTGGTAGACTGCACAGTTGAATACAGACACACCTTGACTTGACAGTTACACTCTACATAACTAGTCTACCGACTACACTAAACTGGGCACTTGCTCATTCATATCTTTTCCCTCCAATGCAAACTTCACAAAACACAGAAAATTGGCCCGTTCCCAATCCCCCACCCCCATCCCCATCTTACAATTTAGGCTACACTTGTAGCAAATTGTTAAACACAAAATGTTCAGAAAACTCCACAATATACAGTATGTATAGATACTATATCTCCTTTAGGAAATAATCTCATAAATAAAAAAGAAAAAACCGGTACAGACCAGCAACTGAGATGCTGAACTAAAAGAACGGTATCAAATGGTGGTCAAAATTGATGAAAGGATCTCCCCCCCAAAAAATATTGCACAACTAACACAAAAAGATGGATACTTTCTTTATGACATGCTCACGTTCTTTTCATTTTTTACGATCACTAGACTTATTTTGAAATTCTTTTTCAATCCCCATCCCTACACCCCCCCGCCCCTCTGACAGACATGCATTTT
>JAVQJD010058692.1:0-14158 GCA_036023655.1 Nannoperca australis
GCCCGCCCCGCGTGGCATCCACACAGTTTGCTTGTTTAATAGCGTTAATTAGCGTAAATAGAGCGTTTTCCTGTTTAAAATGAGCAGAGCTAAGGCCGGTAACTATTTATCTTGTCTTCGTGTTGGCATCATGTACAACTGCAGATTAGTGAGCGCGCACACACACACACACACACACACACACACACGCACACACTATGAACCCGCCCGTCTGCAGTCTGGCCCAGTGCTTTGTTAATGCTCTTAGTAGATTTACATGGGAATCGCTGCGTTACGGCTAATGCCACAGTTCTTAAGATGCTCCCCGTGCTTTCCAGACCCCACTGGACCCTCCGTAAGTGTCTCACTCTCACACAAACAAGCCCCTCACCCCCTTTAGGGGATGAGAGGAGAATAAACGCAGCCATTCATTTAGTTTACAAAAGTTTACTTTTGTGCTTGTTGGTCTGGAGGCCACTAAAGAGGACATTCAAAGATGATTAATGGAAAATCAAGTGCTGAACGCTGAAATAGCTCTGAGGGCCTGAAGGCAGAGGAAGCCGTCAATGAGGGAATTGTTTTAAAAACAGAATAAAAACGCGCTTTGTTTATTTTGAGAGTTCACAAAAGTGTCTTGAGGAAACACCTTTTGCTGAACACCTCCAGTCTCACTGCGACGCGCTTACAAAGAGGCTGCTTGTAACAGGGCGCGCAGGTGATACACACACACACACACACACACACACACACACACACACACACACACACACTGAGCGATCACAAGACTGCATGGTTTGGTTACAGGCATCAGACACCTGACTCTGCTGATCAGCTGAGGTATCAATAGATGAGCTCCCAATAACAAAACAACAACGCGTGTAATTCTTATGTATAATCGCAGGCTATATGTTATATATAAAATCAGAAAATAATATAAAAATGCTCATTACAAGTTTCCTGAGTGGGTGCTCAGGAAACTTGTGGTTGACGCCGCATTAAACGGTTTAGAGTTTGGGCAGATTGGTCTGTTAGCGGCTGTGAAGCCTCGTTCTGTCTCTGATGGTTTCAGTAAACTAACAAATTAGCAATAATTATAAATACAATCACGTTCTTAGTCCAAAATCCACTAAGAGAAGGACTAAGGTTAGTGGCCACAGCTGCTCTGAATACTGAAAAAACAACCTTAAAACCAATATAGACTGTTACTAACTTACCCCCCCCACACACACACACACACACACACACACACAGTCTGTAGCCGTTAGTTGTTTTGTTGTTGAGGAAGCTGGCGCTGTGCACCTGTTGTGCAGAGAGCTTGGATGACTTTCACAGTGGACAGAAGACAGATACCGTATGCTCTATTTTCCACTGGTATCAACACTGTTTGCATGAACAGATCATTATTACATACACACACACACACACACGCACACGCAGGATTCAGTGCACAACATCTCCATCTGAGCGCTCTTCTTCAGGAAAGGTTTGGTGTCAGACGGTGATGACTGCGAGGTCAGTCAGAGCTGGCTAACAGGAACTGACTCCCTCCGCATGCATGTGTGACATTTCTGTCTCCTGTTGCTGCCACAAATAAATCATCTCATCAATCCCTCTCTGGGAGCTTCAGAGGTTTCCAGTGCTCGTGTTCACTTCACTGTTTTGATACTGAGCGCTCTGGTTTTCTGTCTGTCTGCAGAGGTACATCACCTTAGAAGACTCCCAGGACGGCGAGAAGAAGGATCTCCAGTGTCGACTGGTTGTGTTGGAGTCGCACACGCGTCAGCTAGAGCTGAAGACTAAAAACTATGCAGATCAGAGTAAGTACATCTGTCACAGACACTGGTTCTAATGCACTGGCTCTATTATTAAAACCCCCCCCCCACACACACACACACACACAGGCCAGATACCCTGTGAGCAGCATCGACAGTTTGCAGGTCTTGTGACTGTTTGTTAGCCTGATGTGCCAGAGGGCAGATGGACTCCCATGTCCACAATGAATAAAGGCCATTACTAACATGCTATGAGTGTTAGTCTGCAAAATGAGCTGTTATATAAAAGACCAAACGTGTTCGGAGCCCACAAAGGTTCAGCACCGGAGGAGTTTAGGGAGAAAAGGCCCTGACCTGCTTGTAATTTCTATCTAGAAAGTAACTGATCGTTGTGTCTTATTCTGAGGTAATAAAGCCCGTGTAGATGTAAAGGGCAGTGTAGTCGTCCTTGACTCTGTGTGGTCGTCTTCCCTCATGATGTGTGCACGACTGCACTGTTGACAGTGTGTGACTGTTGTTTGTTCCACCGCAGGACCGTAACATACGCCTCATGTTGATGCTAAGGGGAAATTTGATCTCTCTGTCTCTCTCTCTTTATTTCTTTCGATGTCACACTTCTCTTTTTTGACTGAATTGGCAGAAGTGTGACTTCACTATTCTGTGTCAACTTCATTTTCAGATTATCGATGTTATTTATGAATTTCTCTTTTCATTTCATTTGTAACTGAGCCTTTTATTAGATGGCTTACAATGTAGAATGAGACAATTCAGGGGGATCAGCGACTAGAACTGAAACGAAAAGCCCATTAATTGGTTAGTCAATCAACAGAAAACATTTTGACAATGGAGTCATTGTTTCAGTCATCTACCGAGCAAATCTGAATATCTGTGGCTGCCGGACTTTTGAAGACCTTGCTTTTGGTCTCATTTTATAGACCAAATGATTAATTGATGAATCAGAAAAGTCATTGGCAGATTGAAAAGACTAGTTAGACTTCACACCTGCGTGGTGTGCACGAGTCCAGGACACACCGGGTCGGTAGAATTCAGGAGGTGTCTCATTTCTTTACCATCAGTGTTGCTGTGATTGTGAATATTTGATGTAAAAGTTGCATCAAAAGACAATCACTTCATACCTACATCCCAGCTACTTCCCCCCTCGGATGTAGATGAGAAGATGGGTTCTTTCTTTTCTCCGATGTTTCATGTGGGGCTTTGCTTTTTCTGATCACTTCCTTTTTACTCGACACACCTTTGTTTCTGACTTGGGTTATTTCTGCTCTGCTCTTTAACCACCAGTTCCTCTTATCAGCCCTCTCGCCATCGCACTGAACCACAGTCATGCTATGCAGCTGCTGTCTGAACTGTTGCTCTTCACTGATCACGTAGGCGTTGCATTATTTTTCCTGTGAAACACCTGATTATTAAAAAAAAACAAGCTGTAATCACTTGTACGTTTTAGTGCCACCCTTCACCTCTTTGCTTAGCTGACATCTGAAAACACACACACTGACAACACTGCCGGGCTGTTGTCACCACAAACTGATGCCACAAGAGATGGATTACACGGTTGCTGACTGGGTTTGACCGAGGCTGACGGCTGCTCTGTAGATAAGTGTGTGGATTGTTTGTGTTTTTGTTTCCTTTTTGGTTGGATGGTAAACATGAAAGTTTATGTATGTAATCTTTTTGAAACGTTAATGTTGATTTCATACCTGAGTGAGAGGGTTGAAATACTGGAGGGTTTGTCGATGCGTGGTGGCCCTCTTCTGGCTCCAAGATGTAACTGCAGCAACTACTCTACAACCCACATTCAGAACCGCAGGCAAATCATTTCAGTTTTGTGTAATAATTTCTGGGATGACATTAGTTAATTCATAAAGGACAGCTGGTGTTTTGCGACGCAGCTCCTTGTTGTTGCTGCTGTGCTGTGGCTCGTTTTTATCGCGTGTTCGTTGAGTCATTGTTTCTCTTTTACACCCAGTTAGCAGACTGGACGAGAGAGAAGCAGAGCTCAGGAAGGAGTATAATGGCCTTCATCAGAGGCACACTGAGGTGAGCTGGTCTGAGATGCAAATGTGTGTTTGGTTAAGTTTATCTTTATGCATGTGCTTGCACAGGAATGCATACATAAATACATCGTCCGTCTATTTGACTTCTTTCACAACACGGTCACCAAATATTTCTAGAAAAGCTGTAAATGTTCTGTTTCCTTTTTACACCTGAAATACATATTCACACACAAACATATGAGTGCACAGAAACAGAAGAATCTAAAGTGGCAAATCTGGGGAGAAAAGTATAAAAAGGGCTCCGTTTCTAAAATAATACAAAGGAGGTTCAGGTTTAGACAGAAAAGGTATCTTGGTCTGTTTTTTAAAATCAAGATGGAGTCCAGAAAATACCTGTGAGCGACAGCGGTGCTAGTTACAGATGATAAAGTGTCCCGACATGAATCCTGTTGCTGCTGAGCCTTTGTTCCGCCTCGCTCTGGTCTTCGTTACGCGTCACCAGCAGATGCCTCAGTGTCCAGACGCACCACTCAAGCTTCAGCAGCCAGCTGCTGATCTGAATGACATCCAACAGAGAAGACGACTAAAGGCTGTCACCAACACACTGTTCCCACATGTACATCATTTATTGAGTCTGACTGTCACAGCTGTGTGCACACAATCTGCTTCATGTGTGAGTGACCATAGCAACACGCTAAGACTTCCTGTGACCATTTACGATCACATTTACTGCAGATATTTTTCTGAATCCTTTTTTTAAATTTTTTTTTATGCCGGCTGCCTGGAGAGTGTGTAAAATGCAGGAGTAGATTTGAATACAGCTTATAAACCATGCAAACTGTGTGTGTGTGTGTCGTACACCTTCCAGATGATCCACAGCTACATGGAGCACCTGGAGCGAACGAAACACCAGCACGCAGTGACGGCAGCAGAGCCCTCAGACACAGGCCCGTCAGCCAGAACACGGTGAGACAACCCAACCCACTGTTTCCCTCACAGACCTGCACCTGGTCCAGAGCACAGGACCTTTTTGCGCTCCCAGCCGGGACACATCTGTTTGTAGTGATGCATTTGTGGTTCGCTTGGATCTTTTCTCTGCATGAAAAGAAACCAAACCAAGGGGGACAACTCATGAACTGACTGAGACCAGAGCAAGAAACAGGTGTGACAACGCCCGCAGTAGCAGAAGCTCTGGTCTTTTGTTCTCTGTGAATGTCTCATCCACTCTGACTTTTAATGAGTTAATAAGTGTTACTGCTCTCATTAGGAAACACTCTGGGTCGACGCAGTTTGTTCACCATGCAAATCTACCTGCAGAAAATACAGATTGTTAGATTGGTTTGTAAAAATATAATCCGTATCGGAAACTCAATTTAGTTTTGGACCGAAATCAGCCAGTGGACAGTTTGAAGGCGGCTGAGGGACTTTGTTTTTGAAGATATTGACACTTACTGCAGGAAAATTCATGAAATAAATGAAGCGCCTTTTGATTTTTGTCATCTGTCTTTACACCCTCTGATGGATGCTCTTCTCCAGTAGACGCAGGTCAGAGAACCTGCATCTGCAGAGACGACGAGCAAAGAAAGAAGAACTTGAAATACGGTTCAGCAGCAGAATTGTGAGAAATTTAGAGGTACTGGATGTTTTTTGCAGCTAAAGATTCATGTAACGAGAGGATTTTGACAAAAAATTGCGATGAGAAGACAAAGTATTGAAGGGATAAACTTCAAGGAGGAGTTAAACTGGAGTTCTGTGTGACAGACAGAGGATGTTGGAGGTTGGCCGTCGGCTGAGTAATCTACTCCGATGGGATGATGAGCTTTGTGGTTGATTGCTCACTTGCCGAGGAGATTACGCCTGCTGCAGGGCGCCAGGAGATTAGCCGACTCCCCCAGTTAATATGAACATTTGAAATGTCAACAGGTTAATGCAAAGACACTGCTTCAGCCCGTGTGTCGGTGAGCGTCGCCGTTTCATTTGTTGTTGTTCATGTTGTCTTCCAAGGCCGCAGAGAAGCCGGTTTGTTTCTGCCGAGGTGTTGTGTTTGGGTCCTGACAAGTAAAGCGCTTAGTACAATGGTCGAAAGGTCAAAAGGACCATAAAACCCTCTTCCCCTTCAGTCTCCACTTGCCTTATGGTTAACACTAGTCCAGATGTGGCCACTCTGGTAAAACACCAGAGGAAGAGATGGTGCCCCGTCTCAGCCACTGGCCCCTGTAGCTCCGCCCTCACGAGCACAGAGCGTTTTGAGAAAGGTCAGCAGGTTTACAGCTTGTCATATTATTGTATGGCATTGTCTGTGTTAGTGCATTAGCATGCGTCACAGAGCTGTGGGGATGGCTGTAGACTGATGGTGACAGTGACTGTGATGGATTCACCGGTATGGCAGCGGAAGTAGCTCAGTACGTTGCTGGTTCCACAATGAATGCATGTCTATAAGAGGAGTTTGTGCATGTGTGTAAGAAACAAAAATACTTTAGTAAAAGTAAATCAAAGTTAATTCATCTTCTATTCAACTTAACTGCACTTGTCTCTATGTCGTATCTACTCAACTCATAGAAACCGTTGGCTGCACCTACAGGTGTGTCCTAAGATACGATACATTCTTGTACTTTAAGTTACATTTGTATAAACTTGTTTTGACTTTGACGTGTGTGTAAGTGCATACTAATTACATTCACCGCGATATTTAACGATAAAACACAGACAAAAGTCCAGGAGTTGTGAATAGTGTTTAATAGAAAGGCCCCAGTATCTGTGCATTCAGGCAGCCCTTTGCTATCCGTCCAGTTATTCCAGGAGCACTGCCGACCTCCCTCCCTCTCTCTCCCACACACACACACACGCGCGCACACGCACATGCACGCTCTTTTTGATCACTCTCCCCACTTTGCAGCCAATAAGCTGCAGCCCTGAGAAGAGGCATATGGAACGAGCTGCCTCAGCACCCAAAAGAGAGGGGGAGACGGCGAGAGACAGCGAGGGGAGGAGGGGGTGCTGCCGGAGTGAGAGAGGGCGAGCGTTAGATTGTTCTAGACTGCACAGCGGCAGCCGCGTCGCATCTCGGCAGAGGAGAGGAGGGAGAGTAAAGTAGGAAGGGAAACCGCATCACCTGCCAGAGGAGAATCCCGCTGGAGGAGAGGAGCCGCCGCCAGCCGACCGCCGCCTCCAGCCGCTCTGCTGCCGCTGCTCTGCTTTAATCAATCACCGCTGCCGGAGCCACCAGGATTACTGCTGCTGTGGCTGCCTTTGACCTGCTCCCCTGTCGCTGCTCTGCTGAGCCCGCTGCTCTGCTGAGCCCGCTGCTCTGCTGCCAGCTAGAAGGATACGGCATCTTTGACCTCAGCTGTAGATCCAGGCATCCAATCAGAGGTCTGCCGCGGGGAATTTGGTGCTTCAGTGAGCCCCCACCTCTTCTGCTCATCATCTGATTTGTGAACCCCCCCGCAACTTTCCTGGTCCCTGTTGAGTCACTGGGCCATGATCTGGGGGGGCCATGAGCCCCGGGTGTATGCTGCTGTTTGTTTTTGGCTTTGTAGGGGGAGCGGTGGTCATCAACTCTGCCGTACTGGTCTCTCTGTCAGTGCTGCTGCTGGTTCACTACTCTGTCTCTACCGGCGGCTTACCTGCCCTGCCCTCCTTACCCTCCCTACCCAGACCAAGCAGGTATAATGTTTGTGTGTGTGTTTTATAGTAATGTGTCTCACTTTATCTTCCCTGCTGTAGCTCGTGTTTTTGTAGCCATGCAGTCGCAGTGTTGCTGCCATGTGGGCGTGTTATAGTCGGACAGTATTAGACCGCACACCAAAAGTAGGTCAAGAGAGAGATGGGTAAAAACGGCAGAGTCACACCAGGAAGATGAAACCACCTTTTTAGATATTTCCATTTCACCTGAGCTTATTGCCGTATATAATGATTTAGTTCCAAGACGAACTCGTAGTGGAGGACTGATAGTGAGCATGTGAGTTTTGTTTCCTCGCCGCCTCAGTTCGAATAACAAAAGGCAGCATTGGTCACTATCAGTGGCCTGCATGTGACCTCCTCCTCTGGATATGGTGGTCCATTGTTTTTGGGCTGCTGCTTTTCATCCCTGCCTACCCGCTGCTCTTTTCAGCCATTGTTCTGTTCGCAGTGTACAATTTCTTTTTTCACCTAGTCACCGGAGTGAAAACAGCTGCTGGTGTGTACCTGGTCTACTGAGTATTATCAGTCTTTCTGTTCTTAGAGCTGTTGTGAAGTGGAAGTTTGGATATGAGCAGCTCAATGCAAGAGTGAGCTAGTTAACAGATGATAGGGCCGCGTTATTTTCACTATTAATCATTTAGTCTACAGGGTGGTGGTGGTGCTCATCACAAATTTCCCAGAGCCCAAAGTTGACAAATTCATAAAGCAGCAAATCCTCACATTTAGGAAGCTGGAACCAGCAAATGTTTGACATTTCTGCTTGAACAATGTTTTCTTCTTTCGATCCACTAAACAATCGTTGCAGCTCTTGTAACGGATATTTGTTTTGTGTCCCTGCCTCCATGAGAAGCCTCTCAGCTGACCTCCTTCTAATAACACACCTCTCCATCAAAGAACCAGCTGAAAATGGATTTGTGATATTGCCTGAGCTAATAGGTGGGAGTTAATAGAGTAAACCAGCTTTATTTCTCTTCCCACCACTTCAGTGTTAAACTGTCTCAAGGGCAGCTTTGCTACAACACCTCTCTGTGCAGGATTGACTCAGACTTGTCACACAGTTTGTCACTGAAACGATTAACATGCTCACTTAATTTGGAAAAAGCAAATTAAATGCATAATCTGTCATGTAAGTGAAGTATAGTAGCTGCTGCACTAAACTTTTATTCATCAAGCCTGTTCTACTGAGTGTCACTTTCTCTGCAGGAACCTCATCGCAACACGGAGAGAGAGGCAAACTAATGAGAACATGTCCAGCCTGTTTTATACAGTGTGAAATATATACCGCTCCCGTACCGTGCACTGTTCACTGGCCAAGTTCTTGCACCACGCTGTTGTCAGGACTGCTTTTCATGCTTAAGCTCTTCTTTACCACCAAAGGAATTCAGTTATGTTTTCAGGCGCCCAGCGTGGGTCTAGGGATCGCAGCGTCGGCCTGTCTGTCTGCTGAAATGTCCGGCACTTTGTTGTAGACGCACTACAACATTTCAGAACAAATATCCACCGTTCCCAGAAGAGGAGTCACCGTGACTTTGTTCATCGCCTGAACTCCACCAGCACTTTTCTCTTATCCAGTGACGCATCTTTGTGCAGACTTTCACGGTCCCCAGAGGATGAACCCCACTGACTTTGGTGTTCCCCTGACCTTTAGTCTAGTGCGATCACAAAATGTCCTGACCACAGTTGGATGGACTGACGGGACATTGAGTACACACATTCATGTTCTCCTCAGGATAAATTCTAATAACTTTGGTGAACTCCTGACTTTACCTCTAGAGTCGTCATCAGAACTAAATTTCAATCTGTCCAAAACCTTTAGTTTGACAGAATAGTGGTGATTTAGCAAATGTTAACATGCTAAAACTCTTAACTATGGTGGTGAACGTGATAAACATCAGTGTGTTAGAATGCACACGTTAGCATTTAGCTCAAAGCGCTGCTGTGCCTACGTACAGCCTCACACACTGTGACTTGTCTCTCCGACACTTCCTTTCTTTCAGTTTCCTTTGGACTTCCCCTCACATTTGTCTCTGTATCCAGGAAAGAGCGTCCCGTCTCCATGGGCATATTCCAACTCCCTGGGACTGATGGTATGACCCCTGACCTGCAGAGGGAACCTGTGGACACCCCTTCCGAGCCATGGAGATTCAACAACCTCAGCCATCCGCGGTCCAACACCAGCCTCAAGGTATGACTGTATGAAGAGGCTTCTTTATGTCACTAGTTATAAAGGGAGTGTCTGAAGCTGGCTGGTAGAGCTTCCCACGGGTCGGACCGGTGACATCATCCCGGGTTCAGTTAAAAGAGGTTGTGGAAACAAAATGTAAAGACTCTGTGCCACCAAAATCCAAAGAGAGTACATTTCTATTCAGAGAGAAAGGACTGTTCAGTGTGTCCAGAATTCTTAGGTGTGTGTGTGTGTGTGTGTGTGTGTGTGTGTGTGTGTGTGTGAGACGCGGTGGCTTGGAGCCCAGCGAGCAGAGGAAGTGGTACCATTCGGGAGCCTGCCTTTAACCTCAAGGGAGGGTGGAAAGGACAGAGTGTCTTCACATTGTTGCTGTTGGAAACCATGCTGCAAGCAAGGCTCCGTCATGAATATTGATGGCCGCCTAATAAGTATTCACTCTCCGTTTTTACGCTAGTACGGGGATGGAAATGGGAAGACTTTGGGAAGTGGTTTGAGTTTTGTTAACCTTGGTTTGGACCCATGTTATCAAGACTTGTCTTACATTGTTGCCGGTCCTACAGGCTCCACCAGTACAGACATACAGCAGTGCCTCGTGTTTTGTCCTGTGACTTGACATTTTCTCACAGATTTACAGTTAACGATCCCTCCCGCTCCCCATGTGAAGGTGCTTGTGTGTGTAAATGTTCTTTTGGAGGGATAGGAAAGAGCCATTATCACCTATTGGCTGCTCAGTGCTACTATAGCAACACTACAGTGAAGCCAGCATGGCGACAAGAGATGTGAAAGGAAATACTCCCATCAGAGCAGAGGTGGGAGGAAATCTGAGAGGAGGAAAAACTACAGAGAAAGTTTCATTCTCTAATCTCTCGTTCACTCTGTGAAGTCTCTGTGTTATTAAAGTCTCTCTTCATCTGTTTTCAAGGTGACTGAGGGAGTCGTGTGGATGTGTTGTTGCTGTTGTTGTTGTCCTCATTGATTCTTTTCCATCAGGCAATGTGCTATTTATAGGACCGAAGCCGCTGGCATTAACGGATCAAAACACTGCAGGGTTATAAATTCTGCATGCCACAAAGGGCTGCTTAGGGCTGATGAAACCTTTTAGTGTTTGATTGCTGCTGTAAACCCACTTCATTGTGATTCATTTACACCTTGTGTACCAGGTCCCTACACGGTTCAGGCTTTTCCTTCTAGTTCTTGCAACTTAAATATCTGTATATTACATGTCACTGTGGTTCAGTTTTGTGCTTAAAACAGTTTCTAAGGAATGAATGTGTTCAGAAACATGAATGAGTATTATTTTCTCTCAGTCTGAGGAACAGTTCTCCCCAATCAGAGTGGAAGGTGAGAGTTTGCAGGAGAATCTGCCCAATCAGGAGGCTGATCAGGAGCAGGTAGTCCTGTCTGGAGAAACTAACCAGTTGCAGTTGTGTTGCAGACTTTGCTGTGGTGCGATGATTCTAACACACTAGAAAAACCTCATATCGAATCCAAACAGCATGATGCTCCCGTCTCTTAATGTCTTCAGCTGGCCTCAAAACTGATGGGTTTTAAAGCAAAAGAACAAACAGTTTTTACAAAAGACCAGTGCAGACATTTTGGTTTGTCATAGACGTGTCATTGATATCATTAAAAAGACTTTGTTCCCTTAAGGTGTGTTAGAGGCTTACTGCTGACAGGTGATGCAACTGAGCCTAAATGAGTCAAAATGTCAGCTATGGCAAAGGTGCATTTGAGTTTCATAGCCAGGATTTACATGCGTCTCTTGGATGGGGAGTGTCCTGGTGGCGGGATGCGTGTCGGTCAGTGTTTGTGTGGGTTTAAGCTGCATGACGAGGTGCACTTGGTTTGACCCAGTTGTTTTAAACATTATTTTAATTTAAACAGCAGGAAAGTCACTTTTATGTTCTTCTCTTTAAAGTTTGATGAATCATAACTCAAAGTCCACTTACAAGCTTTTTTTACTGGGCCTACAATTTAATATGTCGTCATGTGACCTAAATGTCGAACTTCAGTCATGGTTGAAAGCTCCAGAAAAAAACTAGTAAGTGGACTAATAAGTACAGTTTGCAAAATCAAGGTCAACTTTGAGTTTTAAAAAGATATTTTTGGCCTGATCACACTTTAGTTTGTTGTGCTTTTGTGTTTGGTTTCCATTTACACGAATGTGCTGCACGTTATCATCTAGCTGCCTGCCTGTAGATCCCCTTTGTGAACCCGGAAATGTTGAGTCCCTAAAGTTTCATGTTAGAAATATACAGAACGGGTGATGGCATGACCGAATGTTGGATCATTTATATAATTAGCAATAATGAGCAGAACCGTGGGCAATTGTTCAGTAAAAGCTTGGCCAATAAGGCTTTGGACAATATTGGAATTAATTTCTGAAAAATTCAAATTGGCCGTTTTAAACCAGAAGTGGCCATGTTTCATTTCCTGCTGGGATGATTTTTCAGTCAAATGTTTCCAGGTTCACAATGCTGGCGCGCTGCTTAAATTACAGCAGGTTCATAATGTTGAACAAAAAAACAAGTAATGTTGACTTCATGAAGAAGATCACAGTTGTATCCTTTGTTTTCCTTATTGACTCTCTCCCCTCCTCCTCCTCCTCCTCCTCCTCCTCCTCCTCCATCTTAAGGAGGAAATGGCCAGTGTGAACCGCGGAAGCTGTAAGTCCAGTACTCCGAGCAGTCAGGGAAGTGTCTCTAAAAGTGGAACTCCAGTGTATTTACAAGATGGAGGATCCAATTCCAACAACGCCCCGTCCTCTCAGGGTGGCACCTCTAAATCCAACACCCCCACATCTACGTACAGTGCCAACTCTCAGTCCACCACACCACTATCCCCTCATGACGGAGTCTCCGCTGGAACGAGTCCTGTGTCCAGTGTCGGGGGTGGGTCTGCTGCTGCTTCCGATGTTGCCATGAAGTCTGAGGACGCGCCCCTGCAGCAACGGGACGTTTCAGACCGGCTCAACAAGAACCGGGACAGGAACAGTGGAAAAGCAGAGGGCAGAAAGAACATCGCAGCAGCTCCAGGAGGACAACGGGGGCAGCTTGGACCTGATGGTCAGTACTGCAGTTCAAACACGTTGTTTATCCTGGTGGCTTCCTGCAGGCTGCTCATTCTTTAGTTTCGTGTCCCTGCTGGCCAGATGGAGCAGACAACCTGGAGAAGTCTGAGGTTCAGGCCATCATCGAGTCCACTCCCGAGCTGGACATGGACCTCGACGGCTGCAGGGGGACAAGGTAGACCACGGATGATTATATATATTTTATCATTACTCCAACATTAGCAAAATGTTAAATGTTTCTTCTCAATAAAATCCATAAAAAGACCAAAACCAGGTTTGTTTTCCCCTCTCTCCGTCCAGCACGCCGTGTAAAGGTGGAATAGAGAATCTGGCGTTTGACCGCAACACCGACTCTCTGTTTGAGGAGCTGTCGTCTGCAGGAAACGACCTGATAGGAGACATGGACGAGGGAGCCGACCTGCTGGGTAAGAAGCCCCTCCCCCCGTTCTGTGTGACACTATAATCTCGTCTTAGTCTTTATTTTTACAAACAAACAATCTTCTTCCCCTGCCGTATTTTCTGAATTGTCTTTTTTTTTCTCCGGCTGTCGGACTTTATCGTCCTTACAGATGAGTTTTCTGGTGTGTATCAATAAGTTCCCCTCCAGATCTCTTTATTCTCAACATTTGTGTCCTTGATTCTGTGTTTTAGTTTCCATTCTTCTAGATGTACAGAGTAGAGTAGAGATGTTCAAATGAGACCATTTCACTTACTTAAATCTGAAGTTACATCTCTTAAAACTCTTGCTGATCTCTTGCACGACTTTCAGACTACAACTTTCTAGGTAAGACTGTGCGAACAATAGTTAGTGTGTAGGATCGACATAAGGAACATGTGATTTTGCATGTTGGAGCACTTGATAAGATGAAATTAATTTCCAGGTATGGGTCGGGAAGTCGAGCATCTTATCCACGAGAACACCCAGCTGCTGGAGACCAAGTTAGTACTCATGTAGAACATGTTTTATTCTACTCCTTCAAGCACTTTATTCTAAAAATGGATCTTGATAATCATTGAGAAGCAGCACGCTGCTGCCACCTGGTGTGTAAGGTGGATATTACACGTATAATGAGTGCGTCTTTGTTTCCAGAAACGCTTTGAATGTGGTGAAAAATGACCTGATAGCACAAGTGGATGAGCTGTCTTGTGAGAAGGAGGGCCTGCGAGGTGAGCTGGACGCTGTCACTCAGGCCAAGACCAAACTGGAGGAGAAGAACAAAGAGTTGGAAGAAGAACTGAAGAAGTGAGTCGTCTTGGACGTCCCGCCAGTCTGCATGTTGCATTTAAGTAAATACTGTTTACTGTATAATTTGCGAATTGGCTTGCAGGATTCGAGCAGAGCTTGAGAACGCCAAACAGAAGGTCAAGAACGACAATGACGATGAAGTGAGTGTGTGTGTGTGTGTGTGTGTGTGTGTGTGTGTGTGTGTGTGTGTGTGTGTGTGTGTGTGTGTGT
>JAVQJD010058703.1:0-24037 GCA_036023655.1 Nannoperca australis
GTCTTGACTCTATTTTCTATTCATTTCACAACGTATGGTGGTGAATAAGTGTGACTTTTCATGGAAAACACAAAATTGTTTGGGTGACCCCAAACTTTTGAACGGTAGTGTATATACTACCTTTTTCATCTGTTTGTGGAAATTGGAAATTGCTGTCTTATCTAATGATAAGATACTCTTTTATACACTTGAATATACCTGAATGTCTTGTTTTCAGGTTACTTGTCTTGTCATGTTTAGGCATGTTGGTAAAATAAGATTTGGGGGTCAATAACTGATTAAAGATTTAGGTGAAGATTTAGGTCAGATTTGACTGGCACGATGAAACTAAAGAAAGAAAAAGCACTGGCTTAAAGCCTCGGGAGTTAGAGAGTTGTGTCTGGACTGACATGAAACATTGTGGGAAGAAATGCCCCCCCATCATTCACCTCGCATGCCAACACAGAGTGCTCAGGCAAACAACGTTGCAAGATTGATCAGAACAAATTTGTAATCCGACAATGCATTGCATTGGCCAATCAAATGCATGCAAGTACATGTTCGTGGTAGCATACTTTCAGTTTTCAAAGTAGCAATACCACAATGGAAAAATACTTAGTGGCAAGTACTATATTTAAACCCTGTACTTTTGAATAGCATCATTCTACTGTTTACCTCGTGATCATCAAGACAAAAGATCAACACACTGTCACCGTGATAAATTTCCAGAGTTGTAAAATCCTGCGTCACTGGATTATATCCTGCTGAGCCACGTGTTGGCAACTGACTATCCTTCAACCCTTTATAAGGCACTCATTGAAATACTTTGAAATTCAAAAAAATCAACCTTAGGCTGTTATTGGAGAGCATAACAATACTTTATTTCTTTTGTAACATTTTTCAATTTTTCATTTTGTAGAAAATCAAGGCCAAAGAAGTTACCATATCGGTTTACTCAACAAATACCAATAAGTATTTATATAAGAAATACAAGAAAAACACCTATAAGGTGAAAGAAACGTGTTGATATTTAACATGTGCGGAAATTACCAAAAGTAGTTACAAAATCCATCAAACTGGACAATCCGGATGAAATGTAATCTTTTCAAGTCTGAACACCCACTCATCCTTTTTCTTCTGACATTACCAAACTGTCTGAATATGTCCACCCCAACACCACTTACATTGAAATAATTTTATTAGAAGCACACTGGCTGTGAAAGTTTGTGCAAGACAAGCGACTACAAAAATCCATCAGCTTCTACCATTGGGAGGAACCCGGCTTCTCCAAAAGAGCTGTTCAGTGGCCATTAGTGGTAGACTGCGGCTGAACTGGCGGCTCTCAAGTGTGAATGTAACTGCCTGAACGTGAAGCCGAGCATTTCTTCTGAAAATGAACCTGCATGCTGAGTTTTCCTTGGACAAATAACAAGTTTGGAAAAGCAAATACTGAGAGAAGAGGGAACACTTGGACACAGAAGAAATATAACAGTTTGCTACATCAGCCGCTTTTGCTTTTCTCTTTCCTTTTGGTGAGTTAATCAATGGCAAGAAGTTAATTTGCTTGTAGCCTGAAGCGGCTGTAAAGCCAGGACCATGCAGATTTATGTTTTGGAATAGAGTTTTTTATGATGTTATCAACCACTTGAGGGCTTTGTTCTTTGTCACTGGCACACAGGCATATTTCAATGTCCTTGCTTTCTTTTAATCTATCCAAAACAAAGCTCATTTTACCATGTTTGTCTTGAGCTGATGTAATTAATCTGCTTATTTGCTGTTTATTGTCAGTTATGTTAAACTAATTGCCTTTTTTGGAAAATGCAGCTCAGAAAAAGTGAGCGAGGCCCAGTGTGTTGAGAGGAGCAAAGACGACCGCCAGAGAAATTTCCAAATAAAAGCGCGCCATGCACAAGTAGTAGAATTAGGAGTGTCACACAAACAACTTTCTCATTGTGGAAAAAGTAATGAGCTCAATTCTGATGCCTCGCACATCAAGAGTGGCTTTTTTTCTTTTTTCTTTTTTGGGTCGCACAGGTTTTGAGGTTAGCATCCGTTGCGATGGCTTTTACGAGTGTGGTGACACGGCACACTGGAGACGGAGCACACACTGACATTATGCTCTAATGTGTATGTGTCATTGCTTCTGCATGCGCACATACACAAACATTTAACACTTGCACTAAAAAACACACTAAAATCCTAAGACACACCTACACACGCCTTCACAACACACCTCCAGCCAGACTGTTGGATAAGGCTCATTTAGCCTGGTATGTAACTGTCTCTGTGTAACGAATGGCTTGCGTCACGAGTCCAGCCAGACCAACAGCATTACCAGTCCCTCAACACTGACCAGACACACACACACACACACACACACACACACACACACACACACCCCTCAACACTACCCAGATATCCTGCTTCCAGCTCCATCTATCACCTCCACGTCCATACTACGCTTCATATCAGGGGCCACCTCAGTCCTTCCTGTCCCCAGACCCCGAGCTCTGCTTTGGGCCCTGGACGACGCCACACCTTCCCCTACCCTACCCTTTTGGGTGGAACTGCCCTGTTTAAGATGCACCATCACGTCCCCAGCTACCGCCACCACTTTCTCATTCTGTCCACAGCTACCGGCGGCGGGAAATTATGACAAATGGCCTGGGTTTTATTGCTGTTTTTTCTTCCTATTTCTCAGTTTGTTCTCCGCATTGAGAAAAAATAAAAGAAACATAAAAAAGAGTGAAAAGATTAAAACTTTCCATTTTTGGTGATGACTCAACACAGCGCAGTGTTTCGTGGTTTGACCTTTTATGAGGTGTGCATGTGGATAAATGTGTACAGTATGGGTGTTTCTAGCTGATGTGTATAAATGGGAATATGTGTATAGTCTACACACACACACACACACGACGATGGGTGCGTGCAGAGGATGAACAGGAGGAGGATGAGAGACTCAGACGGACTACAGCGGGTCTGTAAATGTTTCTGTCTCCTGGTTACTGTGACTGGAGTTGCTGTTCAGTCTGTTCTCTATAGTATGGAAGGTAAAAAGCGACAAACTAAATGGCAATTGGAGGAAACTGTTTGACTACCCACTAATCCTGGAAGGTGACATCAGTAGAGGTTGGCATGTACACTCAATGGTTTGTACTGTCGCCTCCCAGCAATAAGGTCCTGGGTGTTTCTCTGGAAGTAGCACTTTGTACAGTGTTTGTTCTCTCCGAGTTGGTGTGTTTCATCAGGTTCCTCCCACAATCCATGCACATTATTTTGAGACAAAATATGTGTGAAAGTGGGTCTTTTTGTGGCAACCTCTCAAGGGTGTACCCTACCTGAAGCCCGGGGGTTTTCAGAGTCCTGTTCACAATGCACCAATGGATGTACAGACAGCTCTCACCTTGATATTGAAGAAAACTTAGAAACGTGATGATTGTCAGGCAAGTTCTGCAAATATGTCTGTCTGTTTTCTAGGATTTCTAAATGGATTTATGGATGTTTATTCATAGGTATCCTCAGTCATCACACTGAATCTAAAGATATGACTCAGAAGATTGTTGACGCTCAATACAGCAACCACAGTCTAAAGGTTACTACCTTAATCAATGAGCTGTGTGTCGCAGCAGCTCCAGTTAAGCCTCATGCATTCTAGAATAGATTCTGGCTTTCCACAGCCTTAAATGGGATGGGCACATACTGAAAAGCAATGGATAAAATCATGGCTGGATTGGAAATTTGAATTCGCCCCGTTGTCTCCAACTTAACTAACATTGTGAACAAGTCAACAACTCAGCAGGTCTATGATTCAACCTGAAATTTCCAGTTTAGTCGATCACTGCTGAAAAAGTTGGATTTTTGAATCTGCTCATCTATATACATGAATAGCACAGGTACATTTCTTACACAGAAGTAGAAGAAGAGTGTTCTCCCTTTTATTTATCATTCTTTCCAACTTTGCTTCTCTAAAATCAAAGGTCATGCTCTCAGACTTAACTGAGCTTATCATCTGTGTGAAAATGGCCGTCTGTATTGATCACTACCTACCGGACAGACAAATATCGACCCATTGTGACTTCCCACCAGATCCGCAGATTAGAGGCAGGGCACAGTGCCTGTCCAGTGGGAAAGCACATGTATTTGAGAAGGCAGATCACAGTCGCAGTCCCAGAAACAGTAAGTAAACAGCAGAGAGACCTTGTGTCATGAGGTTTCACACCTCTGCATGTTTTGGCATGGACTCTTCCCTGGTGATGTCATATGTTGCTGGGCTACAGAGTAGTTTGAAACACAATAGTACTTTAAAGTATACAACTTTTATTCTACTATATAAAGCAGTTAAGGCATTTCTTTTCACTGTGTGAGTGAAAACATTGGCTGCATGTGCCAGTTTACCACAGAATCCTAGAAGAGAGTTTTGAAACTGGAGCCAGCAGTTATTATTAACTCAAACTCAACACGTCCTGAAAACAGTGTCATCTCAATTAAGATGACACGCGATTAAGTAAGAATATTTAGTGAAAATGTTCAAGTTGTAGGGAACTCTCTGCTCTGTGCTACTCTGTAGTACTGAAAACTGTGTGTGTCCACTAAGTGATGACCCACTACGCTGTGGGAGTCGAGAAGCAAATGTTTATTCCCCAGAGGCATTATGGGTTTAATTCAAAATCTGTGATGGGAGGTGCCATAACTTACATCCCCTTTCTCCAGCATCCAGGACAGCTCTCTAGGCACTCAGCCCAAACAGCAAAGGGAAGTTGGAGATGGTTACATCAGGTTTTTTGTGTCGCTGAATGTCTCAGTGAAAAAAAAAAAGCCTGTAATTAAAAAGTTTAATAGCTGATTTCTTTCTCCCTCACCCCAAGACTCCATCCCCGTAACCCCCTCCACTGGGTCAGATGATGTCTCCGGTAGGCAGCGCATGGGTAGGATTATCAGACAGCTTGTAAGGCAGGAGATAGTGTTTCACTTGCTAATTTTCTACTTTACCGTCTCGCATCGTGCAATGATCTGTCTCTCGTCTGGGTCAGGCTCAGGTTGCTTGTTTCTATGGGTACTGCGGCCAGAAGGACTCTTGGGTTAAAACCAATCATCTCTGTCCCGTTCTACACGCTTGCACTGCGGTCCAAGATCTCTGCAGTGGCTGGGGAGAATGCACCAGTGCACCACCTGTGCGTCCCCTGTGCACGCTGTTTTAACTGATAGGACACCTGAGAAAGTATTGCATTCATGACGCTCCCTTGCGATTCCTTGTGTATTTGTAACAGCAGAATATAAACCAAAAAACAAACCAACTGCAACATGAAAAGAAAAGTAACCATTCTGGGTCGACTGTCAAACACACATACAGACACACACACCTCGTCCCAGGGCACGTGACCCTGTTTGTAATAATAAAGAAACCAGGATTTCTCTGTAATTGCCTTCAAAGTAAATGGTCTTAGACCGACCAGCTGAACCCTGCTTAAAGAACGCCAACATGCCCCGTCGCTAGCACAGTCCTGAAACTGTGTACACTGTTCCTGGCGCTGTAACCTGAGTCGGGAGGAGCTCATTACAAGCTGGAGATAAAGATCAACAGGGTTATTAAAAAGAAGAACATGTCACATCCTCGTCGGACCAGTTCTCAGTAGTTTCCACTCCGGCCCCCTCCTTCTTTCAAGCCTGATCACATCATTATTATGTCTCGGGCCAGATGAAATCAGTGATGCATCTTTGTCAAGAGAACAGACAGTTAATAGGAACAATACTGCAAAACTGGGCCTCTTTTATTTTATCTTTACTTCTGCCTCCCATTTTTTCACATTTCTCTAATTTTCCATCTCATTTATATCTGTGTTGATTTTGAAGTCTTCCCTCCTCTTGCCTTATTCCCAAACCTCAGTGTTTTACGTTTTAAATCCAGCCAACCACAGACGTTTGGCCCGTGGCTTCTTCTTGTTGAATAATCAAATATGCAGTATGGGAGCCGGCATCAGGGTTTGATGTGTCATGAGAACGCACATACAGTGGGATTTCATCGTTGTGAAACCGACCTAGATGCAAATGCTAAATAAGCGTGCACAATTCTGTGACTTGATTTCCCAATCCCTGTCCACACCAGATAGGGAGCTCTTGATCAGGACTTTACTCTCCAGTTCTTTCAGTATGTTGTCTCTTGCTTTAACTTGTAAAAAGTATGAGTAAACCTTAAAACATGTTGTTTACTGTTGTGTTGTTTAAAACACAGAAATGTGGACAATGAAAACCAAAATATCCCCAGTATCTGCAAAGGCACTGGGGTTAAAACACATAGTTTATGTGGAAAAAGGAAGCGGGACACAAAAGGGCATTAATGGAAAAAGACAAACGAGCATGCAACCTTGTAGAAGAGTATCATGTTTCAGATGGCGAGACAACAAGCTGATTTCAGAAGGAAAAGAACAAAAACAAAGACGGATGGGGTAGACACCTCAAGGGAGTGTACAAGGTTCAGTGGGTAATGTTTGGGATCACAGTTCACCTGGACCCTCCAGAGCGCGTGTGTGTGTGTGTGTACTTGCGTCTGTGCATGCATATGAGGGAGTATTTTTGTGCATGTAAGTGCGCGTCAAGAGGAACATTAATGTAAGACTTGACCCCGGGAGGTTGACCTTTAACCCTGAGGTCATCCAGAGGTCGTCCAGCTGTGAGCAAGAGTGATGGGAGCTGTCTGGCAGGGTTGAAATGCTGGGCTCGTGCTTGTTGTTAAAGTTTTTTGTTTTTTTTTACTGCAGGCTTGGTGAAATACTGCCGCACATTTGCTCGCTTTCCCACGAGGGAATGTTTGGAAGACAGAAGTTTCTCATTTTTCCTATTTTAGTTACTGTATTTTACAGAGAGCTCTGCCAGCGAGTTGATTGTGAGACAGCAGAAAGCAGTCAAAGCAGGAGAAGCACAGATGTAATTGATAATATTAATGTTGACTCCATTGCACGGAAGTCTCCCAGTGAGCCGTATTAGTGAGCGAGCATGCTTAATATGGAATGCAGCCATCGCTCATGTTATCAATCACACCTGTGCTTTTCCTGCTTATCACAAGTCGATATGTCTTCGGTGGAAAAGGTCTGCTGTTACCCCGGAACTTAAACACACACAAAGAGCATGTGACGTGTTATACAGTACCTATGTCTGGCAGCAGGCCATTGGTGAAACCCAAAAAGAGGCTTGTTATTTTCTGTCTGTCCTCATGATAGCAATACAGTAAATTACATCATTAGTTAATATTTACCACAAACATGATGCTGCTGCAGGGTTTCTGCTTGAGTGACGGATTTAAAGTATGTGTCACAGGAGAGCTGTCATGGGCTGTTAGCTTACTCGCTAACAGACAGTAGGGGTTTTTAGTGTTTGTATTTGTCATTACTTCTGTTGCAATGGGAAACTGTTTTTTTGTTTTTGTTTTTTCTTCCATCACTTCCATGCTGTAATTTATTGCAGCTAAATGAAAAAAATTATTTACATGTATTTTGGGGAAATATAGGTTTGTTAATGCCAATGTTTTTCAACTAATGCTTTTAATTTAAATGATATTGTTCTGTGGTTCAATACAACATTTTATATTTAATGCCAATCAATTCTAATCTCACATAGATGAGCACTAACTGCAAAAATGTCTTCAAAGAAGTATGAATATTCAGGAGTGAAACACTGGGATGGTCAGGAAGATCGCCAAGTTGTTGCTAAGAGTTGGCACAAAACTGGATAGCTCACTGTTCGCTTCGTAAGAATTATAGGTGCGATTAGAACATGCTTTTGGATGAAAGTAGCTGATGTCTAGAACATTTAGTTTTATTTCAGGCCAGATTCTTCATAAAACCTCTGACTTTCCCTGGACTGCCACTAGAAAATGCATTCACCCTTTATCCTTGTGGATAGATGTATGTATTGATATGAACATTTACGTGTGTGTGTGTGTGTGTGTGTGTGGTCTATAAACTTTCTTTTAATGCCTTTTGAGCATTTTCTCTTTGTTCACAACCGACACATTTTCAACCCAATTACTCCAACTGCTTAACGTCTCACCAGAAATCCCAGTGTTGCCTTTCATTCTCATGCCAGCATCACTCTTCCCCCTATCCACACATTAACTTAACATTTACCACCTCACCTCAAAATGCTCATCAGCCTCTAAACTACTCAGACTATGATATCATCAGTGAGCGTCCACACGGGAAACGGTTACTCATGAGAGTTCATGAGCACAGGGGCTATAAAAATCCCACATGGTAACAAAGCCTGGTAAATAATCACAGGCATCTGATTATAAGATATACGGTTAATGACATAATATAACTTGGTCAGTCAACCCTCACGCTTTTGTTTTGTAGTTCCTGGTGATGAGGACAAGCTACCAGAGGCTACAGGGGACATATGAGTCACAGTGCTTTAATGGGCAGATGTAGAAAGGTTCTGTAGATGATTTTAGAATGATATGACAAAACAAATATAAGATAAAATTATATAATCATTGAAACACAGCGCCACTCCCTCCCACTGACAGTTAAACTTTATCAAAAAAATTAAAAGGGTGGACATGATTGAATGCTGTAAAACTGCAAATCAATAGTACAGAATGGGAAACATTTAAGAAAGTCCAAAGTTATACAAAGAAACATGTAAATATTCAAAATTGGTCATAAATCAAAGTATTGAACACATTTTGACCTGATGATGGCGCGAGTTTGACCAACGTCACAGTTCATCCTGAGGGCGACATGAATGTCTCCACAAAATGTCACGGCAATCCATCCAATAGTCTGGAACAAAGTGATTCTTAAAACCTGTGCAACATTTGAATGGAGGGATAACTCTGCCAGTGGTGGAGAACTCTCTAGCAAGTTAGTAAATGAAGCTTAGGGCTGTTTTCTTGTCATTCACACCTTGTGATTACCTTTAGTGCGGGAGACGGGGAGAAGAATGTTTGTTTAAACAGCTGCTGTTGGTGAACAGTCTGTGACTTCAATTAGCCAACATGAGCTGCAGCTAATGTTTAGCTAACCTTAAGCTGCTGTTTTTCTGTCTTGCTAAACAACAAAATGCTATGATGCTATGAGGAATGCTGTTGGTTTTAGCCAGTAAAAGTTTAGCTGAGGATGCCAGAATCTTGCCTTTTTTGTTACATTCCAAAGCAAAATCTACTACAAGCTTTTCGACGCACAGTTTGTTCAGTGTGTGACACCACTTCTCAGTCCTAACTGAACTGTGTGGAGTGTGTTGGGCTGCGTTTTCCCACGCCTCGTAAACTGCCCTCAGCACATGACACCAGCTGTAAGGTGCCCTGTAAAGAGACCAGGGGTTGTGAGTTATGTGCCAAAGCATTATGGGATGTGGCATACATTATGCTGGACTATTAAACACAGTGCACTGTACACTTTATGTGCAGAGTTGTTCGGTACAAGATTGTGTTTTGTGTGGCAGCAAACATGTATTGGGTCCGGTTTGCTCTCAGCGTGTAGTTGGAGTTCATTGTGCTGTGGTTTGGCTTTTTTAGTGCTGCCTCTCTCATTATGAGGGGCTCACCACTACTGGATGTTTTCTCTCTTTTCAGTAAGCAGTGGCTTGGCACTTTATAACTGTGTGTGTGTGTGTGTGTGTGTGTGTGTGTGTGTGTGTGTGATAGAAACCAAGCATCTTAGAGGGATGCAATCAGACACAAACATGCACATACACCCCCAGAGAGGAAGATTCATGAAAAATCAGGCAGATAACAAGCAGCTGTGCTACTCGCTCCACAGAAACACAGGTGGGCCAGTCAGGTGATCTGGGATCGGTTAATGCTCTCCATGATCATTTATCCACTGCTGCTGTTTAACTCTTTGCCAGCTGGCCTCAGGCCAGCGAACAGAGGAGACAATCGGCCTCCTTGCCGAGACAGGCAGACAAGGAGGAAGGAATCATTGACACCTGAATCACGAGGTGAAATCTGATCAGATATTTAGAGTAGAGATAATAGCTCATGCAAGGATTTAATCAGAGAAAGGGTATATCTTTACTGTATATATATAAGGCAGCCACCCCCCACTGGTGTAAGTTGAGGCAAACACTGGGAAGTCAAACACATGGAAAATCAACATGTTTATGTTGGACCAATGCAGGAGTATTTAAATGGAGGGAAATATGTAATGATAAACAAAGCAAAGCAGGTAAAATAACCAACCTTGTTGGCAATCAGTCTAGAATGTCACCATGCAGTGGAAAAATACAGTTTAATAAATGCTTAACTTAATGGATGCTTCAATCCAAAGCAACACATAGTAGATGATCTTTAGTATTACACATTCAGCTAGACTGATTATTTTGTAATTTATGATCATGTCTGCCAAGGTAGATTTGTCCATCCAGCTCCTCTCTCACCTGGCAACTGATTCATCTCTCTTCAGTTTGTGCATACCTGAGACGGCACAGTGCTCGTCTCTCCGCTGTCTTTCTGTCTGTCTGTTTCTACTTCCTTAAGCCACCATTTCTTCTTTGTTTGAGACAAGGAATGAAACTACCCTCTCCTTAATGACTCAAACAGCTGCAGCGTTGTGCTAAAGGATTGCTATTAACTTGGTTGGGAAAGCAAACAAACCAATCCCGTTTTGTTTTAGGCAGGATTAAGAATCATCTACCTGTGCCAGAGCAAACCCCTACCCCAAAAAACGAGCACCGCATCCAGCTATTTGCAGATATTGTACCTACTTTCACTTACTAACTGTTGACATTGGATGTACTTCAAGGTTTTATAGAATTGTCCAGTATCATCTTTCTTGTTTGATGATAGGGTTGGGTTGTTGTTGTAAGTTGACTTTCAAAACAACACATTTCTTCGACATGACAAACATTAACAGCTGCCTCTCAACTGCCGCTGTAGTAACTGGAAATGGCGTTGCCCGGATAAGTACATCAATTGCTACTGAAACACTAGTAACAAAAAACTGAATGTCAGACTGAGTATAAGTCCCCCTTCACTGTACCAGTAATAATTATTTCTGTCCATCATACGGCAGAACAGAAGGATGAAATCCTAACACGTTTCATTGCTACAGCTAGTCTACCAGTTTTAGATTAAAGCATTTTCTGCCATTTCAGTTATTCATTATAGATGGTGGAGATATCAAGACATGGCATCATAGCACCTACATTTAGCCAGTTGGCCAGTGAGAGGAAGAACACTAGAACAGAGGCAGCACGTTGTAGGTTACAAGGAGTGCAGCTGCATATCTGGACGTCGCTGCTTTCCTGTATCATAAAATAAAAGATTACTTTTATGTTACATTGCATTGTGATTTTCAGACTTGAAGCACTGGCTACTGTATCCTGTAGCTGATTTATTGGCTGGTGTGAAGGCCACTTTCCAATCTCAATCACAGAGAACTTTCATGGTGTGTAATCATCCAAATCTCCTCTGTATAAATATGTCCCCAGGCTCCGACTGAGCCAAACCTTTATTCTTAGTTTTTTTTGGCTGGATACTGTTCTGGACGCTGTCTGTCCAGATAACACTCCTGCAGACACATGCAGGCATACAGGACAAATACATGACATTCCTAATAAAAAGAAAAAACTACCAAAAAAATCAGTTTCTACAATTTAACACTATTGACAATTAAGGGATTTAAAACATTAAGTGTACAGTAAATGTCAGGTATGAGTAATAGTCTATCAGAAACAAAGAGGCAGGATATGGAGTTGCTATTTTGCACCAGTGTTCCATAATTATACACAGTAAAAACCAATTGCAGATGGAATTCCTACACAGACCAGCAGAAAAAACTGAATGCACTGCAGCAACAAGACTGTTTGCATCCCCATTTCTCTCATTCTGTTGTAGTATACTATCAGATTTAATGAGGCAGGATGATGGAAAGCAAGTACACAAACTGTATTACAAAATAAAAGCACTGGCCATCGCAGGAAATTCTTACAATATAAAAAGTACATGTTGCAGTATTGCATGAATGTGGATTTAGCTCTAACGTGTCTATACAAGAGGATTAGCGTGAGCGCCACGTTAGCAGAGCAGCAGATTTCAGTTGTCCGCCTGTGCCTACACAGGATGCGTTCAGGCACAGAATTGAGTGTAGGTGATCTACACAGAATCACTGCAGTTACATGCATAAAACAAAAGGAAGTAGACTTTATGCATAGGCTTTGCATCACGTCTATAATGCGAGCTGTTATGCAGAATGTGTAGACCGCTGTATTGATTTGAAATATCTCTTCCGTCAGATGTTCTGTGTTCATAGACAGACACTCCTTTCATTTTAATTATTCATATGCTGTTTGCATTTATGCTCTAAACTGAATAAACCCTTATGATTTCAGTCACCACATGAAATTTGTCATCAAGCCTTTTAGTTGACCGAGAGGTCACGTTAAGTTCAGTCATGATCTCTGATGGCACCTGTGACCTTCGGTTATTTGAGAAGCTTTTTGGAAGGGGACAAAAACTCCAATTGCAAACCAAGGTCAAAGTTTCCTGCTGAAAAACATTTAAGCAGACTGACAGTTATCAAAGGTAATACCTTCAAGGAAACAGGAACAGCCCATCATGTCCACACCTTTTGGAACACATTTTGGCATTTTTGAAATATGACGAAGAAATATGTTGATGGATTTTAAACTCCGTACAGTCCTGTCAACAATGAATGTAAAATTACCAATGTCAAGACATGCCGTATGGTTTTGACATCAGTGGAAGGAGATCAGAAATGGTTGGGAAAATAGGGAAAATAAATTTGACGGCATCCATCTTGTTAATTCAGGTCTTGTATGCACCAAACACTGTTATGTAAACTATCCACGGATACGCACGCTTTAGTTGCATCTCATATCAATGTGTGTCCATTGGACTGTTAGGACTTCAGAGAACCACAGCCATGCAAATAAGACAGAAGCAGTTCTACCGTGAAGCAACCAACAAATATTTTGTTGAGAATCGATTGTTGTGGTGGAAAACATGATGGAGTCAGGATGGCGTTATGCATCGAATGCAACTTCATTAGCTGTTTGTCTATGTGATGGCCGACTTTCTTATTCATCAGTAGTTAACAAGCATGGTGGATGATAGAAGGGAGAGAGTGAGCTATGCGTGTCTAATGACCACAGAGCTTATAGCCAACCAGCTGGCACAAATCTGTATGCTGTAATATCTGCAGCCAGTAACACACTGGCACTACTGGCCGACTGTCGTCATCCTCGTTATGAAGTATGGAAGCCGTTGCATCGCAGCAGACGAACTGACCGACCGTGCTGAGCTTGTCAGTCAAGTTAACAAGCCAGTAAAATCCCTCCCTCGCTGCTGCAGGGGCGGGACCCTGGGTAGGGGGTTGTTGCCCCGTTAAAGTTAATGAGAGCTCATATCTTTTACTGGCAAATTTTCACCTGCACGGCATGGTGCTCGAACACCGCAGTGTGTCTCCTTTCCAAATGCTGCTGCTACTGCATTTCGTTAATGAATGGATGACGCAAGTGTGTTGTGTATGGTGTACGAAAGTGTGAACCGTCGGTTGTTTTCATAATTCCTAAGTCCCCATGGTGTCACTACTTCCGTGCAATGATGCAAGTTAGTGTTTAACTTGTGAGTGTTTAAAATGATTAAATACTAATATATTAAATATCAATACAATAATTAATACAATCGCTTTACCCTGGTTTTATGAAAAACATGTCTGCATAACTTTTTCTTTATTAAACAAAAGGAGCCAAACTTCTCAAAAGTGCACTGTCCAAACACTAGCACCCCTAGTACAAGAACCTTCCTAAACATAATGTTAAATTATTTAAATATCTGAACCAAGATTAAATAAACAATAAAACTGATCAGCAAATGGTGCCTTTATTTCACTGTCCACTTCCTGCCTCAGTTGCTCTTCCTGTACTCAAGCTTATGTAAAGAGAACACAGGACATCGGTCACAGTGGGATTCGTATCTGCAATTCCCTGTCGAACATCACTTTGTTGTACCTGCATAAAGACACGGTCACATTAGCCTTTTGTTTTAACTAAATTGTCCCGCACTCAGTCCAGAAAAAGGATGCAATGTCAAAGTTCCAATAGCGGTAATGAATAAATATTGAGCAGAGCAATCACAAATAGATGATGATGACACATCCGTATAATAATGACTTCCAAGTCGCAACGTGTCAGTGTTTTTGTTGGCCAAGACAAAGTCAAATAAAGTGAATGGGAGAAGCATCATTTGGCCGTTTCCTAATTTATCTTTCTATTGAATGAATTCATGCTGTTTGAGAGCACTGTCTTGTATTCACCAGTACCTGTGTATTAGGCTAATCCTATGCTCGCTTATTATCTGTGGAAAAGTATTTAAAGGGTCATCCAAAATTGGTTTTCCATCCGACATCAGATTATGTGTTTTGCAGCAGCTCAGCGGAGGTTTCTGAGTCTTTAATGTACTCATGTGGAGCACATTTGTTACCATATCATTTTGCTGTTGACTGTGGGACAAGATAAATAGCTGTCGTCTTTACGGGCTAGATGGTGGTTTGGCTGACTAGGGCAGTTACCATGACAACCAGAAAATGTTTTCATCTCGCGTGCGCGCTTGCGTTGTTGGTTGGCCGTGGTGTGTGTATGTTATCCATTCCCAGGTATTCCTGCGCAGGGCACCACACTGACCAAACAAACCTGTCGAGGGAGACGTGTGACTGAAGGTCCACGTGTAAACCTGATCCTCTGTTTTGCAGAAGTAGCCAAACAGGCTGCGTTAACCATCCACTCCGATGTTATCTGAGAGAATCTGATCTCAGTCTGTGGTGGAGGGGGGAACGCTGCTCAGCTTGACTGAGGTATCCCAACCACAGCGAGGGCTCGACGTCCGACGTAGAAGAGGTACAGTGCCACTTGCAGTATCTTATTTTCTTTATTCTGTCATCTTTGTGAAATGAAGGGTAACATAAAGGATTGAAGACAGCGATGTGGATGAGATTCACTGCTTGGGAGCTGGTGGAAAATCATCTGGACTGACAAAGGAAAGCTCGCCAAGATCAGTCCAAACTTTTCCCCGACTCCAGTCCTTTGTTACGTAAGGAAGTGAACTACATTGCTACGTTGGTCTGCAGTGTGCTACAGAAGGAGCAGGATGCATGCGTGTTTAACACACTTAGTCTCTCTCTCTCTCTCTCTCTCTGTCTCTCTCTCTCTGTCTGTGTCTCTCTCTGTCTGTGTCTCTCTCTCTGTCTCTTTGTCTCTCTGTCTCTCTCTCTCTCTCTTTCTCTCTCTCTGTCTGTGTCTCTGTCTCTCTCTGTCTCTCTCTGTCTGTCTGTCTGTCTGTCTGTCTGTCTGTCTGTCTGTCTGTGTCTCTGTCTCTCTCTCTCTCTCTCTCTCTCTCTCGGTTAGTCCATGTGTCTCTGGCATCCACACAACCTGTGTAAATGACCATATCAGTTGAAGGCTGTAACCGATGTTGACATTACATAAGAAAAAACAAAATATCGGTTTGCTTTTCTAGTCGGCTTTAAACACACAAGCACAGATCACAGTGAGGTCTACCAGTATAAACCACAAAACATAGCCAAAGCTTTAAGTACCACAATACTGTCGATAGCTAGTCTTTCTGTTATGTCTCCGTGTCCTTCATGTTAATACAGTAAAAGCTGCCAATGTACATCAAGTATGGCAACTAACTCAAATGAATGATGCACAGTTAGGTATACATTTTGTCATGGCAACGGTTAAAAGTTTAGGTTTACTTTCGACTCTGATTCAAGTGGTACAAATAGTAATCAATAACAAAATACGCTGTCATGCAGCTTTTTGCTGCATATAGCTTCTGCCCTTACTCGAGGAACTGATATTAGTATCACATGAATGCTTTCATTCATTTCTAATATATTCTCATTACCTTTAGCGAACTTTTAAAATCATTGAATCTTTTGAATCTCTTTCTATATTTTGTACAGACGCCTCAAATTTGTTGTCTCATATGTAAAATGTCTGCCTTTCACTGTTTCAGGGAACATGTTTAAGAGTACTCAGTAAGGAAATAGTTTTGGTTTCAGAAGTGGGGATTGTGTGTCGAGTCCATTTGAATTTCTTGAAAGGATAGCACCTTGACATGTAGCTCTGTGAGGCTAAATGCTAACATGAGCACGTTTTCACAGTGATGATGCTAACATGCTTATCAGGCATAAAGTTTACCTTGTTCACCATCTTAGTTTAGCGTGCACTAAACACAATGTACAGAAGTTGTTGAGATAGTTCAGTGGTGGACCAGCTAACCACATTGCCATCCTTGATTGAGGTGACTTGTCTCCTTTCAGTGACTGTGTGCTTCCACCGGTTGGTACATGACTTATTACAGTGGTAAAAAAGCCACCGTCACGTAGTGCTTCACCCCTGTTTTGTGAAGCCGCATCGCTGTTGCTACAGCTGATCCCTTGTTGCCGCTCAGCGGTTGCATGGATTCACTTGTTTTCCACATAGCACCATGCCAGCGCTATGGTTAGCAGCAGAGCGCTCTCGAGGGGCATGACTCTCTTTGGTCTTGGACCCGAGCAGCCTTACTTCCATTTAATGAGGCCCGTCTCTAAAAATGAGAGATGGAGAAAGAGAGTGAGAGAAACTTATCCTTCGCTCTGTTCTGTCTGAACAGCTGCATCTGTGGTTTTCTCCTCTGATGGCGCTGTGGTTTTGGGACTTGTGCCCTTTAGACAATCTACCTCTGCTCCGATGTTTCATGGCAGCTCATCTGAGACGCAGAGAGAGAGAGACAGTGAGCGAGAGAGAATGAAATATGACACCAGCATTCGCCCCAATAACCAAAACACCGTGCAACAACCTCTGCCTTTGCCAGAAAGTCCCGGCACAGGACTGATACCCAAGACCAGACACACGCAGGACAGCAGCATGGAGAAATAATCATCGGAGCAAAAGAGAGAATTGGAGGAGATGAGAGAAGTAATAAAACTGAAGCGTGGTGTCGCAGCCAGCACTTGTGGTTAGGCTGAGGTATTGAAAGGGTATTGAAAACAAATTTAGTGAGCATATATTGTGAGCGTGAGGCTCGACGTAGCATCGCTGTGTCTGGGTATAATCTTGTATCGTCCAACCAATCAACATAAACTTCTACAAAGAACCATAAAGTACCACCAACTAGAACTAAAATGCTATTACTTTATGTTATGGTACTTGAAATCATACTTTGTGGAACGTTGTAGTTCTGTATGGCAATCAGCAACGCTGCTTTTCCACTGGTCAGGTGTGATAAAAGGGCCGTATTCACTTGTCAGTATTGTGCGTGTGTAGGTATCTGCTGTAATACCTGCTCTCTCAGTTGACTATTATTGCTTCGTAATAAAGGTCAGTCATTTAAGTTCCTGCTCACAGCTGGTAGTTGCAGACAAAAACATAACCAGGGCAAAACAACAGATAAAGAGAAAGAAGCTAATTTAGCAGTGCAGGAAAGGAGGGAGGTACAAATGGAGTCAAGGACAGAGAGACAAAGGAAAGTGAGGAAGAACTTGTAGCTGTTAGTCCAGAGGAGGGAGTTGTGTAACCTTGGCATGCAGTCTAATCCAGTTCAGGAGAACCTTCCTTACCTTTTTACTTCACATGATTAAAACACAAACGCTTGTTTGTGACTATTGTCCCATTAGTCACAAAGCAAGCTAGCTAGCTCAGAGAGCAGTCGTGACTGAATAGCTAACTCACCAGCCACAGTAGCTCACCAACTGGCCCTGCAAAAAGTCACTTCTCTACCAAGGAGGATGCTTGTGCTACTTTTGGGTCCAACCAGGGCTTTATTCTCTCCCTATTGCAAAAACGTCTTTCTTTTCTTGGAATATCTCTTAAACATCTGTTACGTTGTATTTTTGATAGCTTAGCAGTGGTCCAAATCAAAAGTAATTCCCTGTTAGGTTGTGGGAATGTAAAAGGATTTGTCTGGAAACCAGTTAGTTAGTTTAGTTTCATATGAGGAACCTTTTTGTGTTACAGGAAAATCTTTTTTTTAGCGGTAATATCAAAACATGGAAAATATGGTTATTTCTCACCATTAAATGTATATGCCATCCTATATTTGTGAATGATCACTCCTACGTCATTGACACCGGAAACTTTATGCAATTCACTGGGAGGTTGGCAGGCTGACGAGTGAGCAGCGAGCCCCGTGGGGAGCCCTGGGTTAACCACTAACAACCAGAGGCATTCCAGTGCCGACCATACTGTGCTTCATACAGCCACTTTGCCAGCACAGTGATGGACGTATGGTGCCAGCCGGGAGGGCCGCACAAGCTGGGCAGCCACCAATATTCATTGTTCACACATATGAAAGGCAAAAGGGAACAGACAGCTCCAAGAAAATCTATTATGGAGTGGTATTAAAGAAAACACAGTTGGAAAATACTCAAGGACAAGCAACAACCAGTCCCTTTTTCCATCTACTTTCTGTCAGCCTGCCTTTCCTTTATCTCTCCATCCAACAAAGCTGGGAACACCGTGTAGTGGCAAAAAGAGAGAGAAAGTGGAGCCACGTCTCAGAAAGAGCACTGCTCAAGTTCATAATCAGCCAAATCAACCTTTATGCTTACTGACGGACTGTTCCACTGAAAGCTTTGCTCCCTGCCAGGGGTGTGTAGGTGAGTCTGAGCCAGCACGACAATAAAAACCATTGTTGCGTTTGTTTAGACAGCCCGTCCAAGTTCAACCCTCCCCTGTTTGGAGCAGGTTTGTCGGCCCAATAATGGCACCTAATTTGTAGAGAAGTCGGGAGAAATCAGTGTAACGCAAAATCTGAAAAACGAGCGCCTTCTCAAGCCACCTTATTTCCCCACGCTTGCATCCTGTTGTCATATGTTAAAGGTTTTTTTTTTTTTGTTCTTGGATCCTGGGTCTTTGGTGATTTAGGTGTTGCTGAAACAGAGTGACATTCAGAGCTGTTGTTTGCCAGGGAAGTGTCTGAGCTGCTTTAACAGGGTTGATGTGTCTGTGTCGTAAACATCGAAGGGAAAGGGTTGCTATTAGAAGAAGTGAGAAAGAACCAGAGGTGGGAGAAGATTATGTCCAATCACAGAGACAACCCTGGACTAAACCTTATCCACTATCCAATTCACCCACATCCTTCCCACTCTATTTGTCTTACCAGCTCATTGGATCCCATTTTCCCTCACTCTGTCATCCGTCCATATGCCCGTGCCAGCTGTAAGGAACAGACTGGGCAGCAAGCGGAGTGGGATTTTCCCAGAAACATTAGCCTCTCTGAGGACAAGGTGAGATTGGCGTGCAGGATGACTATCTGTCTAGCTGTCCGTCCAGGTCAGTCTCGCTGTCAGTCCCGCGCCACTTGGCTTCAAACCTCTGTGTAGCTCCACTACAAATTCATATTCATCATCAAGATATATGAGATGCCTCTCCACACCAGTCTGAAAGAAGATGAATAGGATGTGGACAAAAATGACTGTCTCTAAAAAAGAAACTTTCCCACCCTTTGAACAATGACATTGAGTCACTGCCTGCCGTGACCCATCTCTGCCAGTCCAAGTGTTTAAGTCCTTGGGATCAACAAGGTGTGGGAAAAATGCCTGCTGAGAACATTTCCTACCTATTTTAGTCAAATCACAGAATTTTCCTCTTATTATCCACCTTTACGTGACAAGTTCAGTCATTTTTGTGTTAAAGCAGCAGGTTTTTCTATTTTCTCTATTTTAAGATATTCAGCACAAAGAGCAATGCAACTCTTTCCAGGTTAATCTCTGACATCTCAGCTTCCTCTTTTTCTTTTCAAAAGCCTTTCCCACTTTTGTGGATCACTCCTTTTTCATTTTATCCTGGCCAGGGACCTGTTTAATCAGTTTGTTTATCCTTCCTTTTGACACACAAATGAGTGCCACGGCCTTTTTCCAGCGATCCAACACCTTGGACTCACACTGACGACTCATACTCTGAATCATACTCTGCATGCATGATCAGCATCTCATTTCACAAACAGCATGGCCTTGAACTGGGCCATGAAAGACTGAGGGGTAGTCTGGGATTTGAACTTGGGACGAACCCTTAAACAGAATAAAATTAGAGTGTAGCGAGAGTGCTCACTTTGCAGCGTTGTGCTATTTTTTAAAATTTATTTACGAAATAGTACGAAAATTACGAAAATAACTTTTTACTAGACAAATTCACAACATTTGATCTTTTAACTGACAAAATTGAGAAAAAAAGCAATTTAGAATATACTCGTATGGTTTTGTAGTAACTTTCAGAAAACATGAGCGTGACCTCCATTGTTCATTACTTTCCTTTGCAATGTAATCTGATGGCTTTGCTTTGTAATGTCTGCAATTTGTTTCCTACCACGCTGGTCACAACCCATCACGCCGGAGACAATAGGACCGTATCAATGACCTCAATTGTTTCACAGATTTATCCCGTGCCAGCACACAAACTGTGCTCTTGAGTCACTTTTGCCTGTCATGTCATCTCTAACGATCCTGCTATTAAAGTCCCTGAGCTCAGCAACCTGATAGAGCAGACTGCTACAACAAATGCTCATCAACTTCGGTGAGATCATGGATGAAGGGACATTTAACTTCACCTTTCTGGGTTAACGCAGCACAATCAACATCAGCTGAATCAAAAGTAGGCTAAACCTTTGGGTCCTTTTAGAGACTCTGGAGTTGTATCTTACATTTCCCAGCAAGCTTTCAAGGTTTTCCAATTCTGTGTTACTGGAACACGAAAAAATTGGCTTGTCATTACAACAACCCTGTTGCCAGACAGGAAGGTCGATACTGGATGATTCAACGATCACATTCAACGGCCACATTTTTGTTTTCAACTCTAACGCCTACATTTTTTAATTTACATGGCACTTTTATCCAAAGTGCTTAACAATTTGCCTCTCATTCACTCAATCACCCATTCACACAGACACACACTGTCATACTATTGGGAGCAATTTGGGGTTCAGTGTCTTGCCCAAGATATTACCAGTATATCACATAAAAAAACCATACTTGGTCCCTTGAAATAACTTTAAATAGCTAAACTAGAAAGGGAACAGCTCAAGTGACCTAATGAAGTTATTCAACGTACATAGAAATGGTGTATGTTAAGTTTCTCAGTGTGTCATTGTGGTTTTCTCAGCACTGTACATTTATTTGCTACTTGACGTGACATCATTGACACGGGAGCTGCAGTGGAAAATGTTCGATAGGTTTGGGCCTTGATTCTGTTCTGGTGCCGTTTGGTCCGATGTTTTAGCATCACACAGCCCTTAGGGAGCTCATTTTAAACAGCAGCATTGACCTCAAAGTTATGGCTATGGGATGTGGGTATGGGCTAATACCCGCTATGCTAACTATACTCCTGATGGAAAAGTGGCAGAGAGAGAGGGAGACGGAGTGACTGTGACTTTGGATTTGTTCTGCCATTCTGATACCCCAGCAATCTCATGGTTTACAAAATTACAGCCTTGTGCTCTTGTTCTGCTTCATTATTCCTGTCCCGCAAAGCACACATACACATTTCATTTTTTCATTCTCACACACTGATGAAAGTTTAGAGGAAGACGGAGGGAAGAGAGAGTTGTTATCTATGGTAATTGCATTCTTTTCAATACCCAAGAGGGCTTTTATGACATGTTTTATTTTAATTTGAGGTTGTTTAAATGTCTGATGAAACAACTCAGTCACTAAAAATGTTTGAAAGCTGCTGTATATTCTAATACATTTTTGGTCACGTCTGTTTGTAACCGACCTTTGGTAATAACATGGCTCACCAGCCAAGCTGCCAAATGACACTGAGACCAGCCAGCCAGCCACCAATCCAGCTACGGCAAACACACACACACACACACGCACACACGCACACACACACATAGAGGATCATGGGGGGACTCAGTGTACGTAACACGCTCCTGTAGCAAAGGTACATTCTGCTCCTGTGGCGACTTCACAAATAGACTTGTTTTCTTCATTCTGGAAAAAACGAAATCGAGCCAAGCAACACTAACCACCTTCGGTCCTTTCAACCACACCCACCCCTGAAATGAGATGTAGAGGCAATTCTGTAGGGGCGGGGCTGAAGCGTACACTCTTAAAAGCAGGATTTGTTTTGGGGGTGTTTAGAGAGGAAGCCAATAAACACCTTACAGTTCCTCACCACAACAAGGATTCAGTGAACGCCACACATCTTAAAGCAGCCTGTGATTACTCATGACCATTTGTATAGCGAGTCTTCGAGGAACATTTGCGGCACCTCTTAAGGTTCTTTCTCTTTCAGAGTGGTCAGGACACTGTGTTCTGTTCCAGGAGAACATAGAGTTTCCATCAGTCACATGTCAAGATGCTTTTCTACCAGGACACTTGCTGTGGATTGTAAATCGTTGTTTTTATGAGGAAATTTTGTGCTGCTGACTGTGAGGGATTGGAAAGCTTGATTAGTATGTTATCGTGTGGGTGTATGGCTACATCCTATAAGAAAGAAGCCTCTCCATATTATGTTTTTAAAGTGTTTTTTTTTGCTACATATTCGAATTGATGAAATTCAAATTTGCTGCATAAATTGCAGCCCCTTTAATGAATGGGATTTAGGTTAAATTGCTTTTGTGTTGCACTGCAAAATCTACCTCCAGGTCTTTATGCAAGCTGTCCAGGTGAACATCTGTAGTTATAACACCCAAACATTGTAACATCATTTATAATGAAATGTATTCCTCTTGTCCTCTTAACAACCTTATATCCAAGTCATGGAGCACTTTGCTTTCGCTAGATGTTCCTTCATGCTAAACCATTTCTTCTTTCTGTCATAGTACGGCACAGCTCTAATGACTAGATGTTGACAGTTGAAGATACATTTTCTCCCTTTTTTTCTGGGCCCCTATAACCACTACTGATCCTGCAGCATGTGCTATCTTGATTTCTGCAGATTTCTTCTTTCTTATCCTTTAGTTTATTTTCTTTTGTGAATAACACTTTCACACAATGGAGCAGAACACATAACCTCATAGGGCATTTTGGGCACCCTGATTATGCTAATGATAAAATCTAATCTACGTGTACCTAATCGTGTACAAGTCAGCATTTATCAAGTTCAAACAAGCAACTTGTAATAATAATAATAATAATAATAACTTGTAACGTTTTGTGCCACTGTGATACTCCCAAGCAAATCTCTTGCATGAGGCCCAGGGAAGGTTAGACTACAAACAAACTAAGGATACATGCACAGTAAGACTGTGTGTCATCCCTACAGCAAATGATCCTAAATCTTTTATTTTCTTTCTGTCTCTTTTTTTCATACTGCACTTTCTCTGCTATAGGCTAACTCAGTGCCCAAATCATGTTACCTACATAACATATAAAGGCCTGTGCGCATGGTTGCACGTTCACACACTTATATATCATCCCAAATACTCTCTGTGGCAATGGCGCTCAGCTCTGGATCCGAACTGACTGAAGAGGCCAAGTGCTCTCAAGTGAATCCATGCTAAACTGGGCCGAGCCTAAAGCCCAATCCAACACCGCCGGGGTCATAAGGGTAAAATGAGATCAACTTGTAAGAGCAGGGACTGGGTTAACATTCTGTTTCTAAGTGGTACCAAGCGCATGTCTATTAATGTGTCGATATGACGCACGAACATGTTTAGCCTTTAAGTACCCTTCATTTTACTACGTTAGCTGAGCTTGCGGCTCTTTTGCTACGTCCTCAAGAGTCTCGTTTGTCAGACGTAATTTTGTTCCCCTGTCAGAGGCCGAAAGGACGGCAGTTAACAAGCAGTGCATGAAACCAGCCTTCTACAGAGACGACCACTGCACAAAAACATGACAATGTGGACACACACATGGTAACACGCACTTTCACACAATTATTTTTGACCTCAGCACACACTTGTCTACAATTTAGTTTGCACTTTGGTTCCTCCCCTTCGATTCCTTACGCAAACAGTGAGGCACGGACTAACGCAACCCAGCATGACAGGAGCCGGTAGAATGGCTGTAGAGGAGGAGGAGAACACAACCCAATTGCAGGAGAGAGGGGGGGGGGGGGGGGGGGGGGGGCGGTTTCGCAGAGGTGCAACACTGGTTGGGGGGTTTGGGGAGGC
>JAVQJD010058713.1:0-37350 GCA_036023655.1 Nannoperca australis
CGCCGCCCCCCCCGCCCCCCGGGGCGCGCCCGGCCCCCCGCCCCCCCGCGCGCGGCCCCCCCCCCCCCCCAAAACCAGCAAGCAGTACACACTGAACCACTGCCTGGAGGCATCGCTCACACACATATATCACTCTCACAGCATAATGTCACTCATTGATCACTATAATAGAGAATTAATTGGAGAATCTATCCAACACGTACAACCAGGTTGTCCCCTGCTCCCCCCCCCCCAAGAAATACAGTGCATGCCATTCTAGCACATCTAATCTGACTCCTGTGAAAAGACTCGTTTATACATTAAATCGACTTTTACTTTCTCTGGTGTTTCCCACAATCATCCAACAAAACTGGCAGCAGCGAGCAACGTGGACCAACCCGAACCCCAATCGTAATAATACAAAAATAAAACTTGGCAGATGATGAAATTGCCCTGAAATCCTTCATGAATCAGCAAAATGTCACGTTCTGAGGTAAACAGCTTTGCCATAACTGCTTTTCCATGGAAGAAGTACCAGAGTTCCCCCTCCAGGGTCTGCATATCAAAGCATTTCCCCCAGTCTAATTACCCCATCCTATCATGGCCTTGGCAGGTGCAAGCTGCTGGGTTGGAACAAAGCCAACCCTCATATATCAGGGCAACTTTAAAACATGACCCAGACGACACTGCGAACCACTGTAGCTCCAATCGGATCCTGGTGAAGCATGCAATCGTTTAACCGCGATGTTTGTCACTTCTCATAAGGACCAGATACAAGTGACACAAAACCTAAAACAAATCCTAAAAGGATTTCTGGTCAAATTTGTGATCAAGGAGATCCATTAAGCTGCATTTTGTTGGAAAGAAAAATGTAACTTTTAAAACCTCACTGTAGATCTGTAGAGTTGTCTGTACAGGAGGATGGTTTCAATTAGAGCTGCAACGATTAGTCAATTAATAAATGAAGTTGCTCCAAAGAAAATCAGTCAGCAACTACTTTGATCATCTATCAAGTCATCTTCCAAGCAGAAATGTCACAAAATTGATGACTGAGCTTCTCAAATGTGAGAATGTGCTTCTTTTCTTGGACGTACGTGATAGTTAGTGTTTGGTTTTGAAGACATCTGAATAGATATTGTGAGGGGGTATCTTTATAGACCAAACGATTAATCAATGAAATTGTCAGCAGACAAATTGATAACCAAAATCATACTTAATTGCAGCTGTAGATTGCAACGACAGAAAACCTTGTGAACTTTATTCTGAAAGTGTTGGATGTATGAAGAATGGGAGAGTGGCTCCAAACCATTCATTACACACACACACACACACACACACACACACAGAACATTACATTGAGCATATTATAAACGGGATTCGGTGTTATACTCTCTCCAGACAGGAAGGTGTCAAAAAACACTATTAATTGGAGGAAGAAATCGCACTCACCGGCCAGGCGAACTGGAAGGGGATCAGAATCTTGCCAGCTTCGTCGATTTTATTCGGGTTATTCTTTGCGCTCTTAAAAGAAAACATATTTCCACCGAGAACTTGCGTAGATCCAGATCCGAACGTGCAGGGGCCGACGGTGGTGACCTCCATCTGGTACTCCTTCAGGCAGATTTTGAAGTAAGTGTCGCACTCGTCTCGGGTGCAGCGCAGGTCCTGGGGGCTCCTGGAGCCGTCGCAGCACTCCCCGTCCGCCAGCTCGCCGTTTACATTCTCCACGGAGATCAGCTGCAGCTCGAAATAGCCGGTTGACTGGGACACCTAGAAACAACATTTTAAAAAAGAACTAAATTATATATAGGCCTGTATTAACAGACTGCAGCGTGCTTTGGGCTGCTCAAATTGGTGCGTAAAAACGGACAAGTGGCCAACAACAGTGCCTGGCTCAATTAAAACCACCATGAAGCGCGTGCGGATTGGGTGGATGTTCCAACATAATGTGTTGAACCTTGAAGGGAGCACGTGAACAGCCTACGGTTTACTCTCAGATGGGAGCAAACGAACCGCTGCAGCAGCCAGTTGATGCAATGCAACTTCCAACTTCTCTTCTTCAGGCCCAATTCTCCCCAACATTAAATTAAATTTAAAAAAAGAAACGTACAGTGTTCTCAGCGTTGCGGCCAAAATGGAGAGTAGCCTGTATCAGTTCCTCACACTTCAATCTTGTCATGGTAACATGATCACATGCTCCACAACTGACGGCTACGTAATTCAATTATCGATTAATGGGATGCGAATATGCAACGCCGGAGAGCAAATCGCCTACATGTGCCCACGCCCACCAACTTTTGACATTGGTCATTTTAAACATTAATTTGATTTACGTGGAGCGGAATTCAAGCTTGTGGAATAAAACAAGAGCCTCCTTACCTCCGTCCATAACGTCAACAGCAGACACACTATTGGGAAGCAATTCCTAATCCTGGTGCGATTCCACATGCCTCCGATTAATTAGAGTGACATGGAGGGGGGGGGAAGCGATAAGAAAAGACAAACAGCCGCGGACCCGGCGACTAGTTCCTCCTCTCCTGACATGCAAAACTACAATATTCACATGCGTATTTTCTTCACCGTGTCCGTCCAGATTTCACCGAGGCATTACGTGCGCGCGCGCGTGTGTGTGTGTGTGTGTGTGTGTGTGAAGGCGGCGGATTGCAGCGCAGTGATGGTCCATGTACAGGAGTGTCCCTCCGTCAAATCTCTCCACACAGCAACTGAGATGTTCCGTAGCCACAGCCTGAGGAGAGGATGTCTGCTTTGATTGGCAGCTCCGCAAACCACTTACAAATTGGCCTGCGGGCAGTCTCAGAGCCAACCGGATTAAGGGGCGGACAATAGTATAATAACCCCCACCGAGCCTCCTCCTCCTCCTCCTCCTCCTCCTCCCAAAACTTGAATTCTACTGGGCTATTATTGAGCTTCATTTGGACAAACCGCATTACAGCATGCGAACAAAGCAGGGGTCGACTTTAATTAAACGCGCCCGCACACATATAATGATGAGCAGGGCTATTATTTCAAATTAGGACCTCATCGGCACTGTCTTGAATTTAATTACTGTCTTTATGTGCTACAGGGAACACATTTGATTGAGTGTTTGCTTTCTAATATCAGTCGGTCATTTCATTCAAAGCTTTTAAATATAATTTATCACTCTCAAAAATAAACCAGCAAGCAGTCTGGATTTCGGAGGTCGGAGCGGGCTAACTGCGTACGACTGACGTGATTTGATTTGTGATAATGTGATTATAGTTTACATTCAATCAACAACACGGAACATTGGTTCTGAATGCCTCTTAGTGTGTTTGATTTGAAATGTCGCATCCAAATTGATTTCCCTGGTATGTTCCCTCCTAATCTGGTTGATTTTGATTATAAATCTACAACATTTCCTTTTGAACTCTTGTGTGATGCTGTGGTGAAAAAGATTAATATCATTTTATTTGATCCTCTTGCCAAAAAAACATGTTTTCAGTGAGTAATAATCGCTGCAGAAAGTAAAACTGCCCCTAAAACATCACTTTTTCAGTGGACTCTCCTCGGGTCAACCCCATACGTTGCAGTAGTTTAGAGCGCCCTCTACTGTTTCAACCTGATTCTCTCTAACCTGGCAATATAAAGAAATTAGAAATACATTACATATACGGTGATGACACACATTTCTGTTGCTCACATTCTGATGTTCTCATCATTTCTTAGATATTCAATGCATCTTTATATGTGAAAATTACATTTTTTATTCTACTTTTGGTGCAAAATATCCTTTTCCCATGTTGGGACTAACTGTTCTTATCAGTGGTGGAATAAGATCCAGTACTAAGTAATACCAGAGAGTACAAATACTCTGTTACAAGTAAAAGTCCTGCATTCAAAGTCATACTAATTAAAAGTACTAGCATACTAGTAAGTATTAGCATCAACACATACTTTAAGTACCAGAAGTAAAAGTACTCATTATGCAGAATAATTCCGGATTATACTTAGTGATGCATTAATGTGTAAGCTAATGTGTAGCAAATTTAAACTACTTTGTATTCTGCAGGGTAGCATGATCTATAATAATACAGCATCATTTATTATTTGATTTGTTTTGTATTAATGAACAGAATCTGCAAATTAACTAGTAACTAAAGTTGGCGAATACATTTAGTAGAGTAAAAAGTACAATAGTGGCTTCCAAAATGTAGTGCAGTAGAAGTTTAAGTTTAACGGAGTTAGGTATTCTGTAACCTGTCTGTAATTCGGTAATCTCAAAAATGGTAGTAGTAGTAATCATTAAATTAGTAAATTGGCTGAAACATGCAAAATAAAGTATTTTTCTGCCTCCTATACTTGGCCTGTTACTCTCTCAGTCTTCACATTTGACAGGCATTAAAATGTCAAATGAGTATGAGCGACACCTTATTTTATAGGTGGACCCAGTACTCAGACTAGACGGTGCATTATTCTTGTATCTACTGTTCATTTACAGACATTGCTTCCAAAGCAGAGACCTGCCAACGTGCTTTGTCGTCCATGGACTAAATATTGCTTGACTGTGACCCCATTCTTTAATGAACACTTGTCACTTCCAAGCAAGAGTGAAGTTTTGTAGTTCCTTACTATCATACTAAAAGTTCTGATGCTGTAAAAAAAAACCAGGATATTCCTGCTCAGGTGTAAGTGACATGCAACATGCTACTACCGTTAAAGTCTCCCCTCTCCATTTCTTACAAGGAAAACAAGAATGAGAAGCTGCCAATCAAAGTGTATGTGACAGCACCCCCCTCTTACCCTCCATGTCTCTGTCTCCTTCTCATCAGGCAACTGCCAGCCCGTCAGATAGGCCTTAAAGGAGGGTGCCGATAGCCTGAGCAGCTGCTGCCGCTTTGGCTGGAACATTTCACACGCTGTCACAAGTACATGTGAGTGCCTTAAGTTGGATCACACCTAGTAAAGGGCCTCAGGTGGTGAAGGAACAGTGTGTGTGTGTGTGTGTGTGTGTGCATTTCTGTGCGTCTTCTGTAGTGTTTAACCAGCATGGGTTTTTATAGCCATGCTAGCAGTGCAGCCATATCTGTCGGCAGGTCGGGTTGTCCACCATCCAACAACTACTGCATGGCTGACTATAAGATCTGTGGCAGATATGCATAGTCCCCAGAGGATTAAACCTACTGACTTTGTTGATCCCCTGACCTTTCCTCTAGTGCCACCAGGATGTTAATGTTTTTGGTTTTGAGTAAAATGTCTCGACAACATGAGGATGGACGGCCATGAAATTTGCTTAAGATTTCCATGGTTCCCGGAGGATGAAGCCTACTGACTTTGCTGATCCCCTGACCTTTGCCTCTGGGGCTACCATGAGATTCAAATTTTTTTTTTTTTTTTTTTTGAAATTACTATTACTATTGGGTGGACTGGCACAAAAGTTACTTATCTCCCCCTAAGGATGAACTACAATAACTTTGATGATCCCGTACTGTTTCATCTAACACCATCATCTGGTCCAAATTTTATTTTGTCCAATATTTTTGTTTATGGACAAATACCTGCAAAGCTAATGATATTCCCTTTAGCCTCAACTGCACCTTTTGTGTAGTGCTAGTTAGCAACTGTTAGCATGCTAACACACTAAAGTAAGATGGTGAACATGTCAATATTACACCTGCTAAACATGCATTTTAGCATTGTCAGTATGAGCATGTTAGCATGCTGATGTTAGCATCTCAGCCTCACAGAGATGATAGCACTCTTAGTCTGCTTTGTCTTGAATGTCGGCTGCTTGATAACCAATATCTTGTGCTGAACCTGTATATTTTTTAAAGATATCTTTCATTTTCATGGCTATAAAATTAAAGGCTTTCAGTGCATGCCCGAGAACTGTTTTCATGTCTAGGTGGAAAGTGTCTGTGAAAGCATTTAGATCTTAATGATTCACTAATTTAAGCCTCCCCATTGAAACCGTGACTAATAAAATTAGTTAAGCATCTCCTTAAGCCCGAGTGATTCTCCAAAGGAACCTAGATACAGTTTGCCTTTACATGCAAAATGTAAAGGCCAAATGCAAAATGTATCTACAAAAAAAACTGCCTGAAAATCTACACAACAAAAGGAAATATCCAAAATAACAACAAAAGATCATAATTTTAGATTTTAGATGTTTTACAATGCTGTGTTTCGTCACATTAGCTATGGATAAGATGGTATTTTCAGACATATTATGACCTATTATGTCTTAAAATACTAATATTAGTTAAATATAGTGCCAAACTATAGAATCTCCTGAATACTAACACCTACCAAAGGGCCTCGGGTGGTGTGTGCCTACCTTGTCTCCCTGTTTGCATACGTGTGAGGCACAGAGAGAGGAGTGTGTGTGCAGGGGGAGAGGGGATTATGAGTGGGAGCACTGTGGGGGGTTTGCCAGCCTCCAGGGGGGGAGGTGAAGTGGATTTCTTCTCTCATCCATTTTTCATGGCTTTTTTTCCCTTTCAGATCTCCAGTCTCTGTACATACGGCTGACGGGTCGATTCTCTTTTATCTTTAAGCATCTTTTGGGGACTCAGTGTGTGCGTCTGGTGGCGTTTGGGAGAGGGGGGTGGGGAGGTTGATGGTGGCGGCATGGGTCAAGGTTGAGACATGCTGTTTTTCATCCAGCTCTAATGACTATCTCACCACACTGGTGCTGATTTTCTGATGTCTTCAGGGTTTTAATTGTGTGTTTTTTAGCTTCAGTATCTTTCTCTGATCTAAAAAGTTGCTGGATGCTGAATTCAAAATATTTAGTGGAGACGATGCGTGTGTGTGATGTATATTTTGTGCAGATGGATGAATGGATGTGATGCAACGTGATCTCATAGGAATATAATGGCAGCCGGTCCACATGGACCATAAACAGAATACTGTTTAATAGCAGTTTATTTCCCTTGTGGATTAGTTCAAACACATATGTCTTTTAAAAGGGGCTTTAAATAGTTAATGACTTCTCCTGACCTCTAGTTTCATTGTCATTGACCAAACTTGTTCCCTTGCCTCCACCCTTCCCGTTGAGCCACAGTACCCTTCAACTGGCACTAATGAGTACCATCGTATTTATAGCAGAGAGGAAGTTATTCAGCGCAAAGCTCCAATAGAGAAATCTAATGATGATCAAAATATGAGAATAATACATCTGCTTCGACATCTTTTGGTCTTTTTAGCCTTTATAGGGTTTTATCCAGACTATGGGCGGATACATCTGAAAAGGCCCTATAGATGAGCAATGTCTGCTTAGTGTTTTGAGACTATTTCTAAAAAAGCAATAAAAACTAAAACAACAGTAAAACAGATAATTCCCTCTTTCTTGTGTTTGTATTGGCAGACCACAAATTTGTTCATTAAAGCCATCATCTGTATGGAGCTGGACAGGTGCAATACTTGGTCTCACCCCCACTGACTATCACTTTCCTTCTATTTTATCTTAATTATTTTATGTTTTTGGGAAAAGCTTTCACACCAAAATTGACCTACACGGTTTAGTTTGAGTGCTGTTCTCATTTTGACCTGAATTACCTGAACATGTCCTGTTAGATGCTTCAGAGTGATCAGCCAAGGAAATACTGCTCACTTACGAGTGTCACAAAGGCTGGAGAAAGTAGTAGGCAACCTCACCAAAGCTTCATCCAAACGTCATAATCAAAGCTCATTTATAGCCCATAATAATATTTGTCTCCATAGGTGACGTGCTGAAAAAGGTCAACGTAAAGCTCAATGAGGTTTCTCGCGTCAACAATTATATTACATTGCATCTAAGATTACATTTACAAATATAGATAGATAGAGAGACTTTATTAATCCCCAAGGGTTAAGTAATAGAAAGTAGTTTTAAAATGGTATCTTTTATTTCCCTGAACCACTGACCTGACTGAGATTTCACGTTATTTGGGGGTTTACTAAACCACACAGAACCACATTCAGTTGGTTTATTCCTACAACGTCTTCAATTTTGTTTGATTGTTGACAGTGCAGCAAGAAAGCTGCAGATTTACCAGTACTACAGGAATGTAGCTGTTCCGGCAGACTGCCAGTCAAAAACCACAACACTGTGTGGTTGGTTATGTTGTTGGCTGGTCACAATACAGCAGCAGCACAATACGCTAGCACACGAAGTTTAGAGTGCTAGCAACCAGGAGAAATGTCATGTAATGCAGTCCGAGCGACGTCACAGCAAAAACAAACAAACAGCTAACTAACCTTAATCTGAAAAGCCAAAGAATTACAGTTTGAAACAGCACTAACATTTCATTGAAATCTTCATTATCTTGGACAAGCTAACTAGCTAGATTGAGCTAGCTTGTCTGAGGATCTTGTTAAGCTAACGAATTAGCTCAAATGTGTTGCGACAAACTCACCTGAAGGTAGACAGGCCTCTTAGACACTTGTAATGTGAAATTAAAAAGTGAGGTGGGTGTAAAGTAACAAAAAACACAATTTAATTCAATAACATTTAACCCAACTCTTCTTTTATATCTTTAATGAATTTTATGAGACGCTGAGTGAAATGTCTGGCTCAAAGATATTTAATAGCCTACAAAGCTAGTAGCCACCTAAAAGTCCTTGCAACTGTTGAATTCTTCCAGCAGGCAAACATTTTGTTCTGGAGTGAAGCTGTGCTGTTTGACGCAGTCGTTCGGTCAGCCATGTTTTTTGTTTGTAAAAAAAGTCTTAATTTACCCAGAATTCATGGCAAATGAGCAAATGAGCTCTTAAGTTTTTTACCATCAGATTTTCTGAGTATGATGTTTAAACACAAAATTACTCACCACATTGCCTTTAGCAGCAGTGTGGTTCTCAGCAGTTTCCATGGGACCAATTGGCTCAAGATACATTTAGTTTTGCTAACTACAACAATGCTACAGTAAAAATATAGTCTTTACAACAGTAAAAAATGGTCAGAGTACCCTAAAGATTAGCAAAGCAGACTCAGGAGTGTGATTGCTCATCGGCTGGTGAAACAATGGCTTCAGTTAAACTGCTAAGTATCCAAAAGTAGAAGAAGCAGAAAGCTAGCTAGCTAGCTAGCCTAGCAACAGTGTCCTCATGACCTAAACCACTTGAACGCCAAGCATATCACATACTTGACAGCCCGCGTCAAAAATACGACCTCACAAGTTCTTTATAAAGACTTTTTTTACATCAGTTGTTATGACTTTACTCGCCATCTTCTACCAGTACTCTGCGACACAGATAGTGTTTCAGTGACTTTAGTTAACCCAGATCTTTCCTTCACTTTCCATGGTTGATTGAGCTATGAAGTGTGTGGAAAGGGCATTTCCGCTGCGATAAGATGAGTGTGCACCTCTCTCATACCCTTATGTTCTGCTCTGCTGGCAGTACTGCATGTATTTGTGTTTTCTCATGCGGACAGCTCATATTTCATACAGTACGTGCCAGTCTCTGAGGGAAAGTGACAGATATTTTTTAAACTAACTGGAAATGCATAGTTGGGTTTCAAAAACGCTGGGCGTACAGGGAAACAGTCCAACCAAACCACACACATTTTTGAGAATGTTTCACAATAGGAAAACACACACAGTTATAATGTTAACCAGTTGGGCAAGTTAATGCCACTTTGTGTCCTGCTTTTCCTGTTCATGCTTTGGAGCAGATTTTGTAGTGGAGGCCTCATTTAACTTTTTAGATATTTGAAACACTTCATTTAATACTTTATATTCTTTTGTTGGCTGGTCACAACGCTGCGAGCGATGCACCCTGAAGCCCTTTGAACTTGAATTATAGCTTCTTTCTTTCCCCTCCACTGTCACCAACCTGTAAGAGATGAGATACGATGCTCAGATGATCCAAATGCTGCCTGTCCTGTTATCAATCACTGATTCAAAGGCATGATTAAAGATGATATGTCGTTCAGATTTCCTTTCTTGTCAGTGTTAACATGGAAGATAAGACTTTCCCATTGGACTTCTTTTACATATGGAGACAACTAAAGGGAGACTTGCTCTAAAGTCTCAAATCCATCCCAGCATGCACAGCCCAGGACCTCGTAAATATCGCTCTGATAAGGCCCAGCAGACGCCGCACAAGCTGCAGAAATAGAGCCGCAAAACCTTTATGGCCAGCATGATATTAGCCCTTTAAAACAGAAACCGGTTGCGGATTTCCACCTGGTTCCTATTGAGACTGTTTATCAGTTCAAACCAGCCTCCTCCTCTGCTCTTCCTCAAAGCACAGTGCCATGTTAATCCAAGGTTATGACCTAACTGCTCAAGAGCTCAGGGCAGAAGAGCAGCACATCTTGTAGTCATTTCAAGTGCAGGTTTGGGGGAAAAGTAGATAAGAAACGATGAATTACTTGATCTGATCAGGAGATTCTGCTGCATTTGCTGATGTTTAACGCAGTGGCTCCCAGAATCAGGTTCAGGACCCCCCTAAGGGTTGGCAGGATACATCTGAAGGATCATGAGATTACTAACAAGATTGTAAATAAGAAAACAGACCCGCTCTGCTACACTAACTTCCTAATCTTTGATTATTTATTATGAAAGACTGAGCATCACTCTTTGGTTGAACTTGTCATAATTCATTAACATATGCAACCTGTGATGAGGCCAAGGGGTCACACGTAGACAAGTAGACTAATAGCTTTACTTAAAAGTAAAGTTGCTCAAACAATGACATTTGTTTGAGTTCAAGTGATAAAGCCCTCTAGCGGCCGCAGTAATTATGACTGTTGTCCATCAGGAGCAAAAGAGGAAGGAGTGTGACAAGATTATTGTCCCAAAAAGTCAGCACAGGAAGGAGGTTGAGGTGGATGGATGAGTCAAGATGGAGACCGTTGTTCGTTTCTTACCGACAGGCAACCCTGGACTCTTTTAAACGTGACCAACATCCTTCCCTTATTAAGGAAACCATGACAAAGGTTCCCCTAACCTTAGCAAACACAAACCACAAACCAAACTCTAACAAAGTTGTTTTTAAACCTAAGCATCGTCCTGTCGATGTTGGCGTCAGATCAGAAAACACTTCCTGTATATGTGTTGTCCTGGAGGACATGGACTGATTATGCATTTAGTTAATTACTCAGGGGGACCTGTTGCTTTAAAGGCTCATAAGCCAAAAAGGTTGATAACTACTGGTTCATTTAATTAGCTCGATCCAACTACGACTAAGAAACAGCAAACGCTCCAGTGGAACCACAAAGTGGCCAAGAGAATAAAGTAAACAGCTACAGTGAACCAACACTAATGTCTAGAAAAGACATACGGTAGATTTGCTAAGGAAGAAAGGTTAAAAAGCACACCTCTTTCCCACGTGTAAGATCTCATTAGCGTACAGATGGAGAGTGTGTCAGGGTGCTGGAATCATTCTGGTATTGTGTCCTCAGACTTCGGTGGTGGATCTTGTCTTTCCTTCAAAGGGCAGGTTTTTAGCTCCCACCTGTGAATGGACTGCATTCAGAAAGAGGGGTGGTAATCCATCTGCTGTGGTAACACACACACACACACACACACACACACACACACACACACCCAGATGGTCTCTGGAGAACAGAGACGTCCCATGTGTCCAGTTACAACATGAAAGCAACAGGGACACCCTTTTAAAGACCGGGGGGGGGGGTTATTTACAGAATCGTTGGTCACACAGTCTCTAAGAATGAGATTCATTTTTATATGTCAAAGATTAGCACTCATCTTTCCCTTCTCTACCCACCCACAAGGGTAATATGCATTACAGCCTCACACGCCCACCAGCACCAGAGACTATTTGTCCTGTAGTTAGCTGAAAACAATAGTTTGTCATTTGGGGAAGTACGCTCGATTGTTTTCTTTCCGAGAGTTACATGAGAAGATCACTACTACTCTCAGTTGTGTGTATTTTGTGTGGAGCTAGAGCCGGGAGGCGCTTAGCCTAGCTTAGTGAGTACTGTAACTTTTCCCTGGCGAGCAACAGCTGCAGCAACATCAACGTTAGGTTTCTATGCATCCAGCGAAGAGGCTGCACAGACGTGTGGGCCGCACCAAGGAACTCCCTCAAAAACCACAATTTGTCATTTTTACATTGTTATATGTGTATGAATTAAACAAACACGACGTGTTTCAGTGAGCTTCAGTCCTGGACAGAGTCTCGCACTAACGAATAGACGAGAGAGCTATCGATCGTCTCAGTTCCCTTCAGAAAGCAAAGAAGAGTATTCTCCAAATGTTGAACTCTGTCTTTCTATCATTAATGTAGAATCGTGTAGATTGGATGGTTTTGCCAGTTGAATATAAGGTTAAAACCTTTAAAAGGCAGTTTACTAATGGAAACAGCCCCTAATGTTCATGTAAATGTCAAACCTTCCTGTACCTTGGATAACTTTACAACAACTTAATGAGCCACCAGGTGTTTTAGAGCCACCCTGCAGAGAAGAGAGAGATCAAGCTCTTCTCTTTCAGTCGTAATGTTATTAAGGTCAAAAGCTATACAGGAAAATACCTGTCAAGTATTTAGTCTGATGCTTCCATAGTGTACTTCTTTGCAAGAGTGACATTTCCAGAGAAGCGTGTTTTGCCACTAAAGCAGGAGGGAGTATAAGCGCGACCGGTTGCCATTTTGTTCCCTGGCAACATGCTTTTAAGAGAGCAACAGATGTGTGGTGCTGGCATTTGAAACGAGACAGGATATAAAGTGAGAGTGATACAGAAATAGTCACGGTTGGCACACGTTTTACGATGAACAAACATTTGTGTTGAAACAAATACAGAGTGCAGCAGAGTGACGTTTTTGAAACTGACGCAGACTTCGGGTGTAGAGCGTAGTTTTGCAAGAGTTTTTAAAGTCATTTTTGTCTTTGTTATAAGTTTCCCTACACTCGTGCACATACACACCTCTTCTAAATCACCCTGGATGAAATCATCTCCACACTACAACAGCTTTTGTTTTCTCCTCTGGCTAAATGTGAGAACCCTGCTTTCATTTCTGAGAAACGTATTGTCACTATCAAGATGCCGATCTGCAGGTCTGCAGAATTTACATTTGCCTTGGCTTATCTCCATGGAGGGATTCTTTGCACAGATGTATCATCCCGTTTCCTGATCCACATCTAGTCTGATCAGGATGTGTTTCTTCAAGAGAGGATGAAGAGGGAAGTGCTGTGGATTCTGAGTTAGTCACAGAATACTCCCTGATCCCGGTTTATTTCTATTTCATATAGAAGTGAAATCAAATGTTTCACTACTTCATGCAAACATTACATTTTGGGTAGTCCCCTATTAAACATTAATGAGCAGTGTACATAAACATTTAATAGTTTATAACACTCTATAACATAGTGGTTAGCAGATATGAGGACATTTTAAAGTGTTTATTAATGTACATTATTTGTCAGCGACTTCTTTTATAAAGAACGCAAGAATTTAAAGAATGAAACATATCAGTCATTGCATGTTGGGAAAATATCTCTTATCTTATATTAATACTTAAAATGCATTTCGTTAACATAATTTAAGGCTTTTAAAAGTTAACCTTGATCCGGTTTGGTGCAGCATTTCAACTAGAAATAAGCTTGAAAAGTGAGTAAATAATTACAGGACCAAAGAAAATGACATTTCGGGCATTCAAACCCATTTTATTTCAACTTAATGCAGTTTAATCCAACACAGTTAGTGCACATGCAAAGTATCATATTTAAATATATACTGTATGTTTGTACCAAGTGTCATGTTTTAAAAGTTAAATATTTCAACATTTAGGTAATAAATTAACAAAATTGAAACCTTACTGAAAACACTGCCCACAATGAGTATACACTTTTAATAAAGCATAAAATACATGATAAATTCGTAAAACTGAAATGTTCATGTTTGTACATTTTTTTTCTCCAGAATTTTTTTATTTTTTTTTAAAAACACAAATTCAGACACCAGAAAGAAAAAGAAAATCACAATTGAACAAATTTCTTTATGTCTTTACCATGAAAAAAAAATCATAATACGTCTTTCACTTAAAGGTATTATGTGTAGGATTTTCACTAAATATCACACTACCTGATAGAATAACAATTGTGCTACACTTTATAGTCACTATGCACTGCTTAATAGCAGCAAATCTGATTATCTTCCCCCTTTTGCTTCTGAATATTCAGCGACCAGTCTGCCAATAAAGAAGCAAAAGTGACCGACTTCATTCAAAATCAAAAGTCCCATTTCCAGGACTCGTGAGCAAATCAAGAATCACTTCATGTCTAATGAAACAAATGAATATTGAGTGGATCGCCACAGGTAATGTTTGAACTGTCACATCTATAATTTGACAGCAACGTTACACGTTCTTTAATTTGAGAATACTACACATAGCACCTTTAAAAAACATGTTCATGATAAACTGTTGCTCAGCTCATGATCATCTAAAATACAGTAACAAATTGTCAAACGGTGCACAAACCATTAACAGAAGAAAAGAAAGAAACAATCACAGTTGAAGAAGCAACTACAGCATAGCCATGGGGGTACATCTAGAAAAGTCTGGTACCGATGAATTAAGTATTCTGTCACAGAGAACCACTGAGTGTTGACATTTCTGACATGCTGCTGAGAATTTGATATGTCAAGCAAACAGACTCAAAATATTTTCCTTATGTGCCTGAGTGATGGAGGTAGAAATGTCCAATGCTGGGCTAATGGTTAATATCCAGCATAGGGAAGAATGAATTATACAACCATTTACTTACCTCAAATATTAGTGTTATATTTCATAGAAGTAGCGTATGGCTTACCAGTGGCACAGTCTGCAACCTCACTCTGGACTGTCAAAAGTGCATTTACTTTTGTCGTAGAGGGGAAGGTTAAGCTTGTCGCAGTGGGAGACTTAAAGGAACAGTTCAACATTTTCAGTGTGCCTGTATACGGTAAATATGAAGCTACAGCCAGTAGCCGGCTAGCTTAGCTTAGCACAAAGACTGGAAACAGGGGGACGCGGCTAGCCAAAGCGAACACCTAAAGCTCATAAATAAACACATTTTGTACAAAGTATGACATTTTGCTGGGTCATGGGGGTTATTTGCTATTTTGTGGCCAAGACCAGTTGCCAGGTAACCAGAGAGGAATCCAGGAAATCGGTCGGGTAAATATAGTTGTTTTCACACTTACACAAACAAGATATAATGTGTTAATGAGGGAGCTTTAGAGGTGCTGGTAGGCAGATTTTGTTACCTTTTGATGGAGCCAGGCTAGCTGTTTCCTTCTGTTTCTGGTCTTTATGCTAAGCTAAGTTAGCCAGCTGCTGGCTGTAGCTTCTTATTTACCATACGTATCAGTCTTCTCATCTAACTCTCGGCAAAAAAGCTAATAAAGCGTATTTTCTAGAATATGGAACTTTTCCTTTAAGCCCTCCAAGAACAATGCCAATCACCAGTGTTACCGACTTTTACATGGCTTCCATTAGAATAAAGTCAACACTATGAGAGTGCAGGGTTTGGCTTCACACTCCGATTTAACACATAAAACACATACGTTTTTAACTAAATAAGATTATAAAAAGATAGCCAGTACATCTGAATAGCTTATAAAACTAATTTAAAAAATGGTTGAGTATAAAATAGACTACGGGTCTGATAACAGATCAACTCCACAGGCCTCACATAAATCTAAATTTCCATCATATACTTGACCGCCCATATGGAAAAGCTGGCTGAACCAGCCGAACCTGAAGGGCTGCCACGCTGGTTGTGTTTCTCTTGGCAGCCGAAGCCTCTGCAACAATCGAGTGGAAATTACAACTTCGTTAGACGTTAGACCGCTTGCAGGTGCTATCTAGTTTTATGAATGCCTCTTTAGTTTCCGATGTGTCAATCATTAAGGCTACTGTATGTCCTCGGTGATGTTCACTAAATGCACTCGACTGTCAGATAGTAGTTGGAGGGAAGGTGTGGAGAAATATGTACTGGTGTTGGCCTGCTAGCTGATGCCGCCCACATTGACAAGCCTATGGAAAAGGCAAAAGAAAAGCCTTTTTTTTTTCGTAAGTTTTCTCAAAAATGTAAATAATTTCAGCCGAAAGAGAAGTAACATGGCAGCTCCCCACATTTGACAGGCACATAAAGTTCCAGACTGGCCTTAAAAGTATTAATGGCTTTGTTAGTCACGTTTTACTTCAAGCCAAATCACAAGCAGATAGCCTCGTTTCAGCAAACTGAGATATATATTCTTTTAATAAACAGAGGAATATCTTTTTATTTTTTATTTCTCTCAACTTTGGAATGATACAGCTCACCCCTTTCATACAAGGGCTACAGATCATTAACGAGTCATTCCAAGACTTCATTATTTTCCATGATGGGTTCATCTCATACTAGACAAGAAGAACACAATGGAAAACTGCAAGCACCATTGGGAATCTGTCCGTGAGGTTCTCCATTAAACTACTCTCAACAAGTGTGAAGATCAACTTAGACCTTATTCAACTGAAGAAAATATAGTCACATGGGAGAAGAGAAGCAGGGAACACAAGGGGGGTCAGGGAGTGAGCTCATTGATCTGGTGACTAATAAATAACTTTCTGAAGGCTAAAAACATTTACAGATATTCTGGTGGCTGGTCATCACGACGTGAAGTGCACACGTTCAACTAACAAGTCCAGGTTTTCCAAAAGGTGCTTCCACATTTTCCAAAGTGTCCAGATATTAAACTTGTTAAAGTAAACACATCGTGAAGTTTGCATCCAGATTAAGGACCGACACCAACAACACAATGAGATTCTGGTTTAGTGCTGGACTGTTGATCAGGTTTGGGGGGGCTCCACTGAGAGACTACGATACAATTTAGCAAACGAGAGTCGTCTTTCTTTCTCCAAGTAAATCAACAAAACAAAAATAATTCAAGCAGTTCCAGCAAACTATACAAACCTACATGAAGGAATGATGTCCGATGGACAGGAGGACAGAGAAGCTCAGTGACTGGGCGTAAATATGGCTTAAGGGTTCTGCATATATTCCTACTCAGCTTGGGTGGAAATGACTGAGTGTGTGAAACTAAACATATTCAGTTTGGCTGATTCAAATTCTCGTGACTTTGCAGATAAGAACAATGGATTTGGAGTTCAATTGACAACTGCTGAAAATGATGCCCGGTCATCTTCTAGGAGAAGTACCGTGAGACGTCGTTAGAGAGGACATACACCTAACAAACCATTGTAAAAAAAAACTAAATAACAACACAAGGTTTTATGGCTAAAAGAGGACAAATGTTGACATTTGATTGTCAGCTGTTCCTCTGGCTCAAAAAGCCCAGAAGAACAAAGTAAATGGACTGATGCTCATATTCTCCTGGAGTATTTATTCATGGTAACTCGAGGTACTCTGCCTCACACAGTGCAGACAAATGCATCTAAAGTAACTTGTATTATGGGGACTAAAGTGTGTTTTTGTGTGATAAGATGGATTTATGACATCACTTTAACATCTTCAATGCGCTCAAGGTGTCATTAGCGTTGCACTTAAAACTCTGACAAACAGCACTCTTTCATTTTATTTAGCTGTCAAACAAAACACCAGATTTTTCAGGCAGGCCATTTTTTTTAACAACTTAACCATCAAATTCCACTCACTACATGTTGTCACACGTATTTTACTTCTAAGAGTTGAACCCTCACTCGTGCGTACAGTGACTGCATCTGAAGATCTGCAGTTCTCTTATTATCCAACTGTAGTAATGTATTAATAATGACGTGTGTTGTCTGTTTTAGGCGAGTGGTAATTTTCTAAAAACAGATTTTGCTTCCGCATTTGCATATTTTTTAACAAAACTACAAGGTGGGAGGATTGTTTCCTATTCACATATTAATTAATAAATGAAGTACCAGCCCTTTTTGAATGAAGAGAAATACTAACGTACAGTATGTGAGAACAGTAAGAACGTTGTTGCCTTGTGTTATAAGTGTAATATAATATTATAATAACATGCTGGTCATCATCACATCCAGAGATCCACCCTGAATATGACCAACAGTTTGACTATTTGGACCTGAGATTTTGGCAAACTGCTGTTGAGATTCACTTTGTGAGATTAGGTTTCTGTGTTAATGACCATCCCAGATTTACTACACAGAACCTCCAAAATGAATTATGATCAAAGGCAATCTTTTAGATGGTTTAAGTCCTTCAAAATATGCTTCTGCACCTGCATTAATGTGTTCAAAATGTAACCTTAACCCAGTGGGTATAAAATGAACTCTCTAGAAATTACTGGATTGTAATAAAAATAATAATAAAAATATATGGAGGACCAAGTGACACAAAAATAGTAATACATTGAATTAATAAATAAGTGTACTATCAAAACCGGCATTAATCCATTTGTTAACAAATTAATTTACTAATGCCTATTTTTATTGTACAATTAGTAATGAATTAATGAAATTCTTTATTACTCTTTACGTGACACTTGTGGTCCTCCATAAAAATAGAGGATTTAGCCTTTACACAGTTCTCTACTGTATTTCCAGTCTGTCTTTAAAAATGTACAAACAAAGTAAAAAGAAGAATTCCTCCAGAGCTCTAAAAACTAAATCAAAACTCTTCTCCATGTCAACAACAAATGTTTCGTAAAACGAACGTTAGCCCATTGCAGGATTGTGCTTGAGAACGACGACACACTTAAAACTGAAATCAGGCCGTCGGTGGAGTGGTACACGTGTATTTATTTTTTCTGTGAAGTGAAACGGTACCTAACTAACATTTCCCACGTTGCTTGTGGAAGAAAAAGTGAATATGTTCGCTGGTTCGACTCTATGAAGGTCTTCTAACCGTGTGAGAGTTGATTTCAGTGAGTGATTGTTTCTCCCGGGGTTCTACGATAAGTATTGCTTAAAGGCTGTGGGTCAGAAAACTTAACTGAGGCATGCTTGAACAAGTGGTGGTTAAAACACATCTAACACCTCGATCGTTACAAGGCCCCACCATTGACTAGCATAGTTTTTGCATTACTGGATCATGGCTTAAAGGAACGCTCCACTGTAGTTTTTTTCACCGTATCTCTATATCTTGAATGGTTGGAGTAATGACCAGTATAAAAAAAGCTAGCCATTGCTCACATGTTGTGTATTGTCACATTAGATGCTGGCACACTTTGTCAGGAAAGTAGAAATGTTTGCATGAGCTCAAATGCAGATAGTGGTGGGCTGAAACGTTAGCAAACCGAGGCTAACCATGGCTCGCTGGCTGCTTAGTTTGCAATGAATCCTGGGTGTTGTAGGAATCGTTGAAACAAGTTGGAATTTGACTGTAAGCAGAATAGTAGAGGGCTTTGTTTCAGCCAATATCAGGTGTTTTTTTGTGGGTTTTTTTTGCTTTTATAAATGCAGGTATTCAAGAGCCTACACTAAAAAGCAGTGGAGTATTCCTTTAATCAAGGGCAGGCAAATGAAATCAGTGATATGCAGCCATTTATAACAGATGGCACAGTGTATGAAAAACTAAATCATCTAGAAGAGAAGTGCCAGTGACGACCAGCTACGGCAAATTTGTTTTTAGGAAACATATTAAGACCACATGAAATTCAAAAGGTAAACAGGACAAAACTTAAAAGATACCTGTTGGCAACAAGACAAGGGGCCCACCTTTCATCATGTACCAATAAGCAAAAAAAGGCAATACAGGATGAAGAGCTGTAAGGGGAAGAGTGGATGTGCTGGGCCAGTGTTTGATTTAATTTGGAATAAATGGTATAAAGAGGGTTGGATAATACTAGTTACACGTTGGTGGAGATCTTGTACTTGGGAGACATATTATTATGGAACCAGATGAAACTAAAAATGACGCCCATGGTTTTGGGTATACGCTCGTCGTAGGCAAACGTCATGGCCTCGTGCAGCGGGACTTTGACCACCTCGATAAGCTCTCCCTCCCGCGGCTCACCTCCGCCTGCGCTCACGCAGTTGTCGTCGGACACCTCGGCGTAAAACATGGTCTGCTTGGCCCCTGTTACCCCTACGCCTGACCTGTAGACGGGAATAAGGGAAAAATTACTTGGTTTCGGTATTTTTCTGACAAATCATTAAAAGAATAGTCAAAATTGATGCAGCAGAGATGAAAAAATCCTGACTTTTAGTCGCTGTTATGGGTCAAGCTCCTAAAACCCTTTTTAATCAGACACACATGGAAGCTGTAAGGCTCCGTTTTTGAATGCTGGTAGCAGGAACACACACACACAAACAGGAGTTTCTTTTCCATTTAAACCAAACGGACCTCAGGTTGCCTGCAATCTACACGCCGTGCTTCTGCCAGGAACTCCCTCATGGGGGTCCTGAGGGTTAAGACGATACCTGTGTGTTTGATGGAAGCAGCCCACACATAACAACGCTCATAGACGACACCAACAAAACCGGAGGAGGCGTGCAAGTTAAATCAAAAGCACAGTTATCGAGAGCTGTCAGTCAGCGCTGTGCAGGTGCTTTAAACAGCCAGCTAATAATGTGTTGACAAAGATGGATGGCTTATTTACAGCTCACTTCATGTCCTCAGCACTTCAGTAGTTTCTCTTCTTTAGCCCCGCCTGTCAGCATGATGGGACTTCCTCTGTAGTTCTGCCTGACACCAACATCTTGATGTATTTCCACCACAGTGACTTTTAAAAGGGATTAATGTGAAAGCATGCTTTCTCTTTGTGTTCACCAGATTATGTGGAATTTCAGAAAGCTAAATTTAAAGCGACTCACTGGTTAGCCACCTTTTTGGCTCGTTCATTGATCTGCATTTTCTGCTACATTTATGTTTCTGAAAAGGTTGCTGGGAACATTTTACATTTAATTTAGCAGATTTCAATGTTCAATGTTGCAAGTTCAGTAAATCGGCTTACAACAACCTCTAAAGTCACGTGAATCTCATCTACACCAGTCGCCATTTTTTGGGGGCATTTTTCAGTCATTATTTTTCACGGATGTTGCCATTTTTCTGGCTCTAGCACAGGAAGTTGACGTCCCCATTCTCGATCCCCACTACTAACCTCAGATTGACTCTGCTATTATTTTCCAATCAGGGAACCTTTGGTGAGCACGACACTGAAAACCAGCTGATAAAAAAGAAGTTGGAGACGGGGGCGGAGATTCAGAGGTCTGGAACCAGTCTACACCGGAGTATAGAGGTCGACACTGGATAAGTGGATTATGCTGCAGAAGTGGTGTTACACGTTTCGGTGGACATTTAGATCATTTCTTTCCTGCATGAAAACTTAATCAACTCATAAATCAAAGACGGGCTTCTCTACATTGTTTAAAGCCTGCAGAGGTGAGTGTTTGATGCATAAAAGGTTTTGGGTGGAGTATCACTGTAAACTAGAGAAACAAAGCTGCAAATGTAGGTTATTTCTGAGTGAACATAGCTCAAGGAGGTCCATTAATTATAGATGAAAATGATACAAAATAGGACAACAGGAAATTAATTGTTAAGGGACAAGAAATCGAGTGGGAGTGACCAAAGCAGATATTCAAATGACAATGACAAAGCAGCGCCCTATAACGTCTCTGTGCCGGGAATGAACAGGTAAAAACTACAATAAAGGCTCCTATTAACTGTCTTTTTTACAAACAGTATTTCTTAACTTAAACTATAAGTTAATCTAAGATATTTCCTTCAAATTCATTACACACAAATGTGCAATCAGCTAACCTGTAAGAAGTAATCCTCTTCAGTTTAGAGGCGGGCACATCGTAGCCACACTCCTCCAGCACCTCCTGCCGGGCGATCTCCTCCAGGGAGAGGCCGGGTTTGTCCACCAGCCCGGCGCAGAGCTCGTAGGTGACCCCCGCTGAGGCTGGGGGCCACTGGGAAGAGCTCTCCCCCTCTGAGGCCGACTGGCCCTCCTGAGGCTCGGGGGCAGCGGTGGCGGCGGCTTCGGAGGCGCCCTCCTCACTTTTCTCAGCAGACTGAGGCGGCTGCGTCTTGGTCCTTTCCCACTCACACATGTATACAGCTGGAAAGAGAGAAAATACTGTTTTACATCTCATTACACTGTTGTGTACTTTCCTCTAATCAAACACACATTTTATATTTTCCAAAAAACATGTTTGTAAAGATGTCTATTTTTTACTAGACCGTAATAAACTTAAAATTAAGAATGGAGAAATAAGAACTTCTACAGACATCTAATTTTGGCCATTCTAGATATAGTTACAGATTGTATTCATTGAATTACCATCATGTTCTGTAACTAGTTTCCTCCATGGCATTCATCAGACATCTACAATAGTTTTATTATTTTCACTCAAGGACATCAGTGGAAAATGTTTGCAATCAATTAACCGTTTACCTCATTCAAAAGAATGCCAAACATTTTCTGATTTCAGAGGATTTGCTGCTTTTCTTTGCTTTATATAGTGATTGAAGACGATGAACCTTGGGTTATGGAAAATTAAGATTGGGATGTTGGACTATAATCAATGAAAGGAAAACATCTGTGACAAATTAGTTTAAAAAAAGCTCTAGCTCTATTAATCAATGAAGGCTTCCCTGGACAGGTAAACCTAACACGGTTGCTTCAATTGTAAATATGAATTGGGAAATTCAAATGTTACACACATGCAATATAACATTCAGATGTTATCATCCATATATCAACTCAGTTTAAATAAATTACATTTTTATAAACCGTAGTGCTGAATATACAGGAAAAAATGATTGGTCCCTGTACCACAAACGTGTCTCTAAAGTCTTGTCTTACAAATAGGTTGACCGATATATGGTACACTCCCTCTTTAAGAACAAATGTCATTCTACATTGTAGATAAACTCTGATTTATTTCAGATAAAGAACAGGTTTTCCCCCCAACAGCAATGCGAGAGGAGAGGAAATAAATATATCAATGCCCAGACTGCACACTGCGGTGTGGAACAGTCCCCGGCGTCTCTAACAAAGGAGCCTAGGCTGCTTTGTAATGGGGCCTCTTGCGGTCTATTTATGAGTCTGCATTGTTGCTAGTATCCAGTAGAATAAACAGGGATTGTAATGTACTGCTTTTTTTTGTGAAAGTGCCCACAGGACACACAACAATCTAGATCTAGCTTGGCGACGAGAAGAAAAGGAATTAACTACATGCAACTGTACGATTAGTCTCCTGCTTTGTGAAAACTTACCTGGACGGAACTGCTTGACGAGGACAAAACAGTGTGAGCTGGTGTTGAAGATCAGCACTGATACACTAAAGGGGGAAAAGAGAGGGGGGGAAAAGTTGAAATAAAATCTGACAACTTCATGTCATGGCTGGATCGGCTGACAAAATAACAAAACAAAAACAACTCAAGGACACGGCCTTGGCAAGGAATTGAATTATTAGGACGAATAAACCACAAATTTTACCACTAAACACTTGTGGTTAGATGCTATCTGCCTTGCGTTGCCATGTACCTGTGACATGTACAATGACAATAAAGTTGAATGGAATCTAAAAAGTGGAATCTAATATCTAATTTATCGCCTAATTTATCTTTCTATTGGACAATTCCTTTTGGACAATGACTAAAAAGTCAAATATCCTCAAAACACTGTAGTGCAGTGGGTGTCACGTTCACTGGTTTGTCCGCAGGGGCAAACATTTTGGGCTCCATGTGGACGATCCATGTCGCAAACCCTCATGGACAAGTTGGACTAAACTAACTGCAATTAAAGCATTAACAAGAGACAAACTTTTAACCCAAAAAAAGGAAAGAAACTCCAAAGGGAAAGAAGAAATAAAGGCCAACACAGTCCAGCGGTGTATGACACACGTTAAAACACCCATGTGTGTTGTTTTTCATGCTAACCCAAAACTCCTCAGCATCCCGCATTAAGATACACCACTATCCTGTTTCCCAGAGACGCTCCGGAATAGCAGCAATTTTATCGCATCTGCTCCCTGGTTTGGCACATCCCAGCTACCATACCTTGGCAAAAGCCTTGACAACAAAGTAGTGCATTACAGTGTGTGAAGACTAAAATATCATTTTAAAACATTTGAATATCATCAAAAATAAAATCCCAGCGAAAATGAACACCATTCTGGAAGAAGAGGACCACGTGAACGAGCAGGAGGGTCAGCGCGATATGCTTCACCACTGGCTCACTCAGTGAGTTGCACATACACAGGTGGTTCACTGCTGTGAGAGAGAGTGTGACTGTCGCTGCCAGTGGAGACTCGAGGCCTGGGGTCGGTGTTGGGAAAGCGGATGTATCTGAGGCGACAGGAAGCCCTGCCCCGTCTTTCCCATGCTGAGAGGGAACCAGGACATTGGTATCACAACTTGTTTCTTGCCACAGCGCACGGGCTGATGCTTATTTAATATCCGTTTGCAGTACAGACGTTTAAAGTGAAAGTCCAATGTCTATTTTCAACAATGTGTAAGAACGTCAGCTGACCGGGGCGTCGAGCATTTTATGGATAAGACGATCGTGGACCCGTGCTTTTGGGAATTGAGGCCCAAGAGGTTACGTGCAGGTCATACAGGTTATAAATAAGCCAGCGGTTTAGCCTGAACACTTTATAAATAAAGTAAAACCAAAAGTGAGCACAAACATCTGCTGATTAAAAAGCCTCTGGTGAATGTTAAGGGATACATCGCATCTAGAAACCTTCTCCCTTCTCCGTCACTCCTTCCTTTGCGCTCACCTCCTTGATAGAGATCCTTTTTCACCCGTTTCTCCCTAAAAAAGTCAAAAGGAGCTTCTTATCTCTCCATCATGCCTTAACTTTTATCCACAGAATATGATGGGATTCACTTAAAAAATTACCTCTTTCCCCCAAACTCTTCAGCACGTATCTAACAAATGTACGAGAAATCAAAAATATATATAACAATAACTGATATTTGTGACGGCCCGCCGCCGCAAAGGATGTGAGAGTGAAAGTGTGGATAACATAATGTGGTAGATTTGGTCCAAAAGTGGGACACATGGGCCTGAGGCATGGAAGCGGTCCCCTGAGGCGGGCCTGGGTCTTGTAGTGCTGTTCCACACCATTACTGCTGTTGTACAGCTTCCCGCTGAAAAAGTCCTAATGGTTAAACCAAGAAGCAGACAAAACGGACGCTCAGGACCTTTCATGCACCGTTAAGCTTCCTCTGCGGGGCTTCTAGCTGGACAGCGGGAAAACTGGGTTATGGCCGACATATGAGGAGCAGGACTAAGGTGACTGCTGGTTGCGCTGCAAAGCTTTTAGTATCAAGACGTGATCAAAAGGCTCTTGTTGTACAAGGGAAAAACGGGGTCACATTCTATATAATCCATTTTCCGATACCAGATCTAACCAACAACTCTAGAGACAAATGTCCATTTAGTTCTTAACATTTTTACTAACTGAGATGTATCTGTATCCGTGGCTTCTTGTCATAATTTACCCCCTTTGGTTTTCAGATCAGTAAAGTACAGATGGAAAGGGGGTTAGACATTCGACTCATAATACCCCATAATCTTTATTTAAATGAACTATTGAACAGAAAGTCTTCATTAACATACAACACCCCTTGCTAGAACACATTTAATTGAGCGTACATGCATCTTATTTCCTTTAATTATCTATGAGTCTCTGAAAACTTTATTGGATGGAGCCTACCAGTGGGAAATTAAACTGATTGTGTTACTGTGCTTACAAATCAATCCCAAACACAACAATGTGATGTAATGTGTACCCAACATTAGCCGTCTGGGGATACATCAACACTCAAAATCAAACTCTTCAAAGCAAGTGGAAGGAATGGAAGCGAACACAGACACATGAGCAGGAGCTCAATCTAGTCCAGCATCCATCCAGTCTACATGTGTTGTTAAGGATGGAGATGGTTTAAGACCTTGTCCCTGTAGGCGTCTGGGTAGTAAAGGAAGTTCTTGCTGGGTGTTCTGCTTTTTTACCAATCCTGTTTCATGGACAGCATCTCAAGACGCAGCCAAGAAGTAGCCTGCGTCCAGTATGGAGACTTCATGTTGCAATGTTTTGCCCATGGTGCAGTTCTGTTGGCTTCATCGGGCTATGACCTCCAGTTTGCATCACAGCAACTGAGGGTCAGAAACTCCAAGTTGGAGGCTATGGCACATGTAAAGTGGTGGATTACCCAATTCTAGTCCCCTTGGGAGCGATGTGGCCCCCCAAATGAAGGAGTATCTCAGGTTGAGGGTAAGATATGATGTGAGATTGATGGGTGGATCGGTGTACCGTCTGTGGTTAAGCCGGTGAAAAATGAAGCAGAGTCTGAAGAAAAACCTCCCAATTTACCTTCCAGTCTTCACTTATGGCCATGAGCTCTGCATAGCAATGAAATAAATTAGACTGCAGATGTAAGTGTCCTCCTCACGGTGTCCCCAAAGGTGAGTCTTTAGCTCGGAAGGCAGCTTGGAGTAGAACCATTGCTCCTTCATGTTCAAAGGAGAAAAATGGGGTGGTTTGGGCATATGACATCGGATGCATCTAGACGTTTTCCCGTGGAGGAATTCTGCAAACCAGGATGAGACCCAGAACATGCTGTAGAGATGAACTATCTCATCTGAACACCTTGGAGGAGCTGGAGGACATGTTCGGGGAGGTGGACTTCTGTGCCACCTTGATTACAATGTTGTCAGTGGACCCACAACCAGATAAGTGGTGGAAAACGGATCGATGGATGTTGTAAAATAGCAGTAACCATCGGAAAGATCAGTATCTTCAAGAACCACCAAAGCTTAGAAAGAAATCCACATTTAACTACCAGTTTGCCCTGACAGGAGTCATCCTGGAGGAGGTGGAGGTGAATGTAACACACATGATTTAACTACAAGGAGGACTCTTCATTTCATAAGGAATCTGTTTCAAAACCCACCGAGAAGCAGCTCACAAGAAACTTGTAATTACAGGAACAAGCAAAGGATGTTTGTTTGTACTAAATTTGATATTTTACAGTGCGTTACCCACAAATCTGTCTTTTGTTTTGCTAGTGCACCTGAAATGTGACATGTGTCCTGCGGAGAAGAAAATGTTATGCGCACTTAAACAAAAATGCTAAACAATCCTCGGTCCATTCAATACACGCTGAAGGGGGAATAACACTTTGGCAGAGTTTCCACCCGAGGGAGAGCTGGATGTTCCCATGGGCCATTTCCTTTTGAAAATGCCGGTTTGAGCTTTACTGCTTTTGTCTCAATGGTACCATTTTTCACAGGGACCTCTCTTTGGGGTCAGGGGTTGAGGAAAGAGGGTTTAAATGACCTGAGACCCACCTCAGGGCATTATGGGGCCCTGGGTAAAACAGGGCGTAGGAACCGGAGTTTTGACACGAGTGTGTGGTATTTCTCCTACAGTGCCCCCTGTGAAGCGCACACATTTATAGCCATTGCCAAGTAGAATAACAGGGCGCCAGTTTCCAAAAACAAAAACCAGGTCCATCCTCTCAGTATCGGTCATCTCTTAGAGACACCAGAAAATAAAGTGATACCAATACCATGAGGGAGTGACGCCAATAACGGCTACAGGGGAAAGACACACACGAAAACAAGCAAGAGCTAAAATATATTTCACGTCGCACCCGGAAGTCTATCAAAACATGTAGAGTTGTGTGTGTGTGTGTGTGTGTGTGTGTGTGTGTGAGTGTGTGCGTGCGTGCGTGCGTGCACACAGTAGAGAATAAAATGTGTTTTACCTGTCATGGGTTCGCATGAAGTCCCAGGATTTCTTTGTGCCATTCTGTGAGGGAATAAGACAAAATAAACTGCATAAGTAAACACAATAAAAGCAGCACCATTTGAATCCTCAAACACTTACGGCGGGATTTCAAATCACCTCTGATTTATTTGATATTATTTACTGCAGAGGGAATCAGATGCCCCACAACAGATGCTTGCTTGGGCATGTTAAAACAGCATCACAGTCCACACCCAGCGAAAACATCTGCAGGTGCTGAAAGCAAAAACGCTTCAGCGAAAAAGCAGGTGGAAGAAAAAATGCAAACGTACTTGTGTTTTTCTTCGCTATCAAACATACATTTGTTATCACTGTGGTTAATGAGGTAAACTACCAGAGTCGTCACACAACTTTCCCCCCAACAAACACTGGCAATCATATTCCATCTGGTCTTGTAAATGTCTTAATATTTGATTCTGGGAGACTAATGCAGCGATTGTTTCTCATGCATCCTCAGTCAGAAAAGGCCTTTACGAGCGGGACCGAGTTGCTGGAAGAGATTCTCGATGCCTAAATCCAAAAACATGTCCTGCAGTTATTCAACTCAAGTGACAGGAGAGTTTTGTAACTAAGCGTTTAGATGCCCTGCGGTCAACAGGACGTGCAGCTGAACACTCCTTCAGTACATTTCCAGCAGCACAATTACAAATCTACCTGGCGAGGCAGGTGTGTTAGCAGCACAAAAGACAGAGGAATCTTAAATATGTGGGCAGTGACACACAGAGTCTTACTGCTGGCGCATCACTTTCTTTACAGTAAGCTAAAAGAACAGCGAGGTATTCTGTATTCTTCCATCCTGATAGTTCATTCAGGGTGTTCAGGGTGTTCAGGGTGTTCAGGGTGCCAAACTGTGTTCAACAAAGCAGAAATGGCTAATTAAGCAGCAGGCGACGACACACGTCATGAAGGTGAGTAAAACCTTTTAGGGTATCATACCTACTACTGTACTGGTTAATATCATTTTGATCAATTCAATTCTTATAGGAACATTCCCATGTCTTTCTACTAAAGCTACAGATAAATCAGCCGGGATGCTATATCGGTATTGGTGTATACGTCGGCCAATGAGTAACAAGACGTTGCAGCACAGAAATGCCAAAATATGTTAGACAATTTAGAAATAGAGTCACCATTACACACGGTTACTGTAAAATATCTGGCTAACTGAGGGATTTGGTCAAAGTTGTTAAAAAAAAAAGCTAATCTAACGCATCCTTATTCAGATGGTTTGTTTATGTTAAAAAACTATTAATTATGGGCAAATATCTGCCTCAGAAATCCAGTATGGGTCGGGCTGTAATTTCAACCTGGCTCGTTTCCCATAAACGTGGCCGTTGTGACTCTGTGGGACACCCTAAACTCTGTGGGTCACCCTAAACTCTGTTGGTCACCCTAAACTCTGTGGGTCACCCTAAACTCTGTGGGTCACCCTAAGTCTGCACTCGCCAGCCTCCGCTGTAGCGACATGGGGGAAAATGCCATATATCAGTAACAAGTTGTGCGAGCCTCATAGCTTTCCAAATAAAACAAGACTTTTACATGAATCATTTCAAACACTTAAACTCAGCCGCCCGCTGGAATCAGTCAGTAAGACTCTCTGATGGGGATCTACACCCGGTCAACTTGTTGGACGACCTACGTCGTCCTCCTCCTTAGGATGACCCATAGAGCCACACAGGACCAATCACTCGACCATCTGAACCTCTAATGATTTATAAGAAATATAATGATTTATTTGTAGATATTTAACTGACAACTGTGCACCGTTAACTCGGCAGAGTGAGAAGAGAAGTCCGGCAGCTGAAAATAGTCCCAGGCAAATTACTCCTGTCTGAGTAACATTTTCTACAAACTATAAATGAGCAAAGATGAGTGGATTAAACTGAAACATGAACTAAGCATATATTCCTCTCTCCACATCACATGCTGTATAAATATGGTAAAGTTGGCCTACATTTTCTATGCCTGAGGAAATATGGCCTTGATTCAAATTTAGGCTACACCTCCTCCCCACCCACAAGTTTTTTCAGGCGCGGGGGATGACAGCTTTACTAGAACAGGCTCATTTCAGCCCCAGTGGATGTTCCTGCCTGTCTGCGCGTGTGGTGGTGCAGTTTTAGCACCACCCAAGAAACGGGGAGGAGGCGAAGTGGCACTGACGGAATCAGACATAATACAGCTACTGTTGTGGCAACAGGATTTGAGTTAGGATGTGTAACTTTAAGATTTCTGTCTAACAAGGGAATACTCTCACACACACACACAGCTGACAGCATCTCAGAGTGAACATTTTTCAGAAATGTGAGCCAAAAACACAATTTGAACACCTTTCTAAAAGTTCTCAGATTCATTCTCATAAAAAGGGCTGTCGACGAAACGTCTGTGCAACTAAATACAACAACACAGAAAACTAGAACCTCAATAATTGCTGTAAAAAGTGAGAATTCAACTCTGATACATCTGACAAGAACAACCTATGACCAGGGCGACCTATCAATAACAGACCTGCACTTAATACCTCTATTTTACAGAGATGATAACAGCATAATAACACTGGAGAATACACCACAGTGCATCGACCAAATATTTCACTCATCCATAGAAACTTCTCTAAATCATTATTTCAGCCCAGCTTCTATTGTACAATAAGGTCTGGGTGAAAAAACTCAAAACAACATTAAAAAAAATCAAAAATCTGCTTATAGAAAATCCTCAAAACCATCTCAACAAAAACAGTCAAACAACCCGTGCATGACCTAACAGGTCCCGGCCACAGGGCCTCAGTGTGAAGCCAAGCTAGCATAATGCCGCTCACGCATCATTAACGATCACGTTGTGGTGTGAAATGAGAGCATGAAGCCTGCGTTTGTGTACGTTTAGTTATGATGTTTCGTCGGCCTCAACTTCATCTACTGTAACAGCTACTGTGTCGGGACCATGAGAGGGAATCACGCTGGGATCAGAAACCTAGACTGCAAACAACAGCCTTGAATCTAAAACAAAACCTTTGGGATCATTTATAGCTCACGTATTTATCAGCGTGTCCACAACGATAATGAGTATCACGTTTTTCCAACGTTTGAGCTTTTGAAGCTTGAACAATGGTTAAAAGATTGACCCCCTACTTACAATGTGTAACTACACCGAGCTCAGATAGCCACACTGATGACTGAGTAATCTTTATGTAAGTCATCGAGCAAAAATACAAAACATTCACTGGTTTCACATTTTCCACTCTGACAATCTGCTGCTCATCTGTGTTTTTATGAAAAGATGTTGAGTCTTTAAACTGTCTATTAACCAGCCAGCAGGCTCATACGGCAGTAACTTGTACGCTAAGCCAGAACGACCTGAAGACAGAAGCGACACCAATCATCTCGTCTCAGCCGTAACTAAAGCGTCGACTCGTCCAAACTCCTCGCTGCGACTTCTGTCACGAAAGACGCTCCGTGTTAATGCTCTCACGGAAACCTGTCAGCAAAGTGCGCGTGTGTCTTACACGCCAGCGTTCCTCCTCGAGGCCGCGCCCCGCTCACTTCTCCTCGGTGAAAGCAAAACGAGTGTGAAGGCGCGTGTGCGTGTGTGTGTGTGTGTGCGTGCGTGTGATAAATCACTTGTCGTGACTGAGGAGGAGATGCTCTTCTCTCTGGCGTGTTGCTTTGTAAAGAGGGCTTACTGAATAATGTATGAGGCAGAGCATTTTTCCTGTCATGAACCTCTTTGCAGGTAAATTGTGGGGTATTTTGCATAAACGTAGATTATTAACACAGTATATATCAAACCGATGTCTAGATGTTCTCACATAACGATGCTGCACTGCGCACATTTACTGCATTATACTTTGCGTTGAAGCTAGAATAACTTCTTTGCACATCACCAAAGCAGAGTGCCTCATTAAGTAGCGGTTTCAATAAAGGTTTAGTGAATAAAAAGGTGCTTTGTGGAGGGTAGAGCACAAACAATGCAGCACCGATATTAAAAAATAAATATATGGTATCTGGTTATGAAAAAAGGCAATCATCTGCAAAAACAATGGTGACTACCCACTGACAATTCCCATAACTCTTTCAAAAGCCTACTGAGGCTTGCCGGACTATAATAAATGACATCCTATGGTTTTGAAGGTATTTCCTGACCATCAAAAGCTAGCTTAGCTTGCAGGGATAGCAGCAGCACTTCAGACGTGAAGCTTCAAGGGTTCACACGCGCTCCATCGAACAAAACCAGGTGAGAAGGTGAGAAACCAGCTGAGAAGATTACCGAGGTTACCGGGAGCTTCCTTCTGCTCTGGGATTTTGTAAATCAACATGTTGAATTAGTGATTAGCTGAAACAGAAAGTTGTCGTTGTTAACTTTACTTCTGCACAGTCTGTGTCAACGGTTTACCAAAAGCTCTGGTGAGGTGAAAAAAAAAAACCTAAGCCAAGACTAAATAAAAACCTGAGCCTAAGAGACAGACGAACAACCATCTCGATGATGGTCCAGTTTGTTGACAGCAATCATATGAAAACATCCCGATTCATTTTGCAGTGATTGATTACGCTGATCAAACACTAAAAAGATGACGTGTTTATTTTCCAGCAACCACACACCCACACACACACACACACACACACACACTCGTGTCCTGTCACTCACAGATGGTGGGTTTCCCCTCATTACTGGAGCCACTTGCTGAGAGATGGGGGGGCGGGACAGCTTGAATGGCCCAGGGGAGATGGAGAATCATGGCCGACATGGACACGACAGAGAGATTAGCCCGGGGGGGGGGGGGGGGCAGGAACAGGCTACACAGGACCTTGAAATTAATGTGGTCCCTCTGGCTTTGGGCATCAGAAATGACAGACTCCTGTGTGAATGGCTATTGTAAGGAGGGATGTATGGTCTTGATCTTTTAGGTGCTTAAAGCCTAATAACAATCTCACACACTCACTCACACACACACACACACACACACACCCCTTCTGTGCAAACTACACCATAAAGCCGGCAGCTGCAGCAGAAAGAAAGAAAAATTAACTACCGTCCTCAAACACAATAGCACTCTTTGAATCTCACCATGTGCTCTCCAGTGTTTTTCCTGCTGGTAGCTTCAGCCTCTGTCTTCTCACCAGCCTCAACAGCAGCAGGGCTATCTCACTCTCTCTCACTCACTCTCTCACTCACACACACACACACACACACACACACACAAACACAAACACCCACACACACACCAGCCGCTGAACTAATCATTAGCACAGTTCAAACTGCAAAACAATGACAAAAGCATCTGCATGAACTGATACGACCGGTAATCAGAATCAGAATACTTATAATAATAATAATAATAATAATAATAATAATAATAATAATAATGGTGACAGTACAGTTGCAGCATTAAAAACAACCTGCTAAGAGGTTCCTAACCACAAGTGCCAAATCCAGTGTCAAGGACGCGCTGTCTTCAAGTGCACAGCCACGTGACCGTGTCCTCCAGTGAAACCCACAGAAAGCATGTAAACCTCAAATCAAGTCACTTCACACGTCAGTGTCCCTCCGATGCAAACAGACTACTTGGAGGAAGTGACCACAGCGCGTTTCTTCTGTTTTAACCTCTATTTAAAAAGAAACAACAGCCTCGCCAGCGGCTCTGTCAGTCTTTATGAATTGTCTTGTGTTGTTTCTTTATTGTTGTAACATTCAATTTTAACCAATACCATGATGGCAAAATGATTACAATGATCAACTAATCTTGTGTTATTCTATGAATGTAAATAATATTATTAATTCATCTTAAATATTCTATTTTATTTTCAGATCACTTCATAACTTACATTCTTGTGACTTGAAGTGTTTTGTCTTGAAATGATGAGTTGAATGAATGCAGTGCTGAGCGTTCACTCAACTCATCTAATTAAGTTCAAAAGAAACACAATCAGCACATTAGCAGACTTCCCAGCATGCACTGTTTGAAGAAAACATACAGGAAGTTATGTGACAACTTTAAACTCACTGTTCAACTTGAGTTCCGGTAACTCTCGGGCTCAAGTTAAGGCATTTTTTGAGTTGAACCAGCGTAACACATTTTACAGTGCAACTGTACCTCAAAAACGTTCACGTGCAGTAAAAGATCCTACTAAATTATAACCGTGCACTACATCAAAGTATTAACACACGCAGACACGCCTCTCTCCACCTACCCAACATACACTCTCTCACACACATTAGGGTCATTTTACTGCCATTATTCAAGCGCAAGCCCATAAATAACTATCCGTGTGTGAAAATGTGTGTTTTAAGATCATAATGGATCTGGTATTCATTGAAGGAGCACTGGGGGCCACCGGGGATGGAAGCTACACACGCTAAACAATTCCAGATGAATTATTCAAATCATTTTAATGAATAAATGGAAGGTAATTATCCTGCTCCAAGTAGCAGCCCGTGGTTCAACGTAAGCACGAGGCACCAGAGATGAGAGGGGTTTCCCGGAGTCAATGAGGGACAACCACCTGCTTTGAGGAGAGAGGCGAGGGAGAGGAGACAAAACACCAGCAAACACTAATGATGAAGAGAACCTCTTACGCATGACATTATCTACTCTTAGAGAGTGTCTCTGTGTGTATGTGTGAATAGGTTTCCGTTAGTGACCAGTGGCTAAGCTGCAGATGTAGCATCGAACATAAAAGGTTTGGGGAAGAGATGCTCCCTCGGACTTGGCCTTTGTGGGGGAGTCCCTGAAGGGCCCCTCCCGAGCTGAACCGGGGAGATGACGAGGATGAAGGGCAGGCCGGGACGGAGAGCGAGTCCACCGTCATCTCCTTCGCTGTGCATCTGCTGTTGTTCCGCCGTTCTCTTGACAAGCTTGAACCCCGCCTCCATCGCTCCCTGCTGTCACAGGCGTGAACCCCGAATGGGAAAAAAATAAACCCTCCTCATCGAGGTCCCCTCAACATGTGCCTTGGTGCTTGAGTTTTCCGACTGAATTGAAAGCAACACTACAAGGGAGCGCCTTGAAATCACCCACTTGCAGTTTCTTTATGTTTTGTCACTTTGCAACATCCATTTAAAAAGTATTTCCACTCTGAACACTGAGCACAAAACAGCCTTTATCTTCCACGAACTAATGGCCGTACTGACAAAGTACGGCCGGGTCAAGTAACATCTTATCATCTACAGTGTGAGCGATGCAGATGTCCACGCAGGTTCTGAGTTGGACCATAATACTTGTTCAGCACCGCTGTCACTATCCACATTTCACACAACAGAAGCCAACTCTATAACCCAGGAACAGAGAAACTGCACAAATATTTTCAAACCTAAAAATAAATCCAGCCTGGACTGCAGCCTACGTATGTTTGGGTGAGGAAGGATTTCTCACTTTGCTGGAGACCATCAGGACACATTCGCATCATCATCACACTTCTTTTAGTAGAAGAAAAAACGGATATTTTATAATGACAAACTTATAAAAAAAACTGAAAAATCAAGCATAGTAATACTGATTTAGAGTCACGCTTCAGGATCACAATCTCACGCCTTTCATGCAATTTCCAGATTGCAATTAACAACGCTGAGCATTTACTGTAACAGACCGAGATCAAATGCACAGTTAACGAGCTTTTGGTCACAGACAATCCACTCTGCCAGCCCTGTTTGCCACCATGACCTGGATAGGCAGCTATAATAAATAGATGAATGATTGGATGGATGCAAAGCGATTATAGCTTCACCCACAAGCCCTATAGAATCGTCAATATACGCATTGACGACAATATACGTTTGTCAATCTCTCCATATATACACACACAATAAAACCCACCAACACGTACATAAACATATATATATACACACTACTGTATGCCTCTATAAATATATAACACACACTTACAATATCCACCAACACATCTACATAAATACAGATGAAGAATAATAATAGTGGGGATGCACCCATAAATAAATGAATGTAACTGATAGCAGAAACATTACATTATATAGTGACACAAACTGTATTTAATGGGGATCTGCCGCATGATGGCCGATACCCAATCTGCTAAACATGGTCAGTAACAGTGCCGATCCACATTTGTTTCAATAATACCATCTTATACACATCAGAAACCCTCTCACCAAGCAAAGGGCAGTAGTTTACGGTGTCATTCAGGCACACATGTGTTTGAGTTTAAAAGGTGTCTGGTATCCACAATGCTTCATGTTTAAAGCAGGAACCTAACAATGGTTTTGGTCACGTTCAATGCAGTAAATGAGGTAAAGATCCTTATCGCCCACTCCTGCTTTCAACTATCTCATGCCATGATATCCTTTCATCAGTTTAATGGCGTGGAAAGACCAAACTAAACGTGACAATATGTGATCAATGAGAACATAAAAATAACAAAAGCTTGCAGTCTGTCAACATAGAGCTGCTGATTGAGACTTGGTACGTCTACACCTTTTAATAATTTCACATTCATGTAAAAGACTGCAGTGTTTCACGTGATATCCTGGACCTGTACTTTCATTGTGGTGTGATAAAAACAGACAAATTCCCATAGGATGTGAACAGGCAGCGCGCTAACAATGCTCCACCTATAAATGGGCAATTTAGCTCAGAGTAAACCTGAACTCTGGCGACCTCTGACCTCTAACACCACACAGACTGCTCTCACATGGGACTCAACAAGTATCACCTGACCTGCTGTTCAGACGGAAAACACCTTTCCTAGTCACGTAACACGGCTAAACCACGTTTTCTACACCTCCTTGTACTAATACAAAGCATGTGCTAATGTTAACGTGATGCTCAACCAAGAAACCTCTTCAGCAAGCTACCGTTAGCATGCTAGCTCATAGCTGTCTCTTAGCTGCCTCAGGTTCACGTCAAACACACAGGCGACTGTTGAACCACCGCACGTGAAAACACAGCGAATACGGGGGTCGTGCCATTGTGGTTAAATTAACGCCAATTGTGGCTGTCATCGTCTGTGTTTGAGGTCAGTTTAGCCTTCATGTTATGCTAACATGCTAGCTGCAAAATGAATGGGGGGTTGGGCTAGCCTACAGCCTCCAGCATCCTCTATCACCGGCTATTAGACAGAAATAACTCACCTGGTTATAGAGCACACTGAGCGGCTTCAGGTAGTCGGACTCTGTGCACGGAACGACTTCAATGTTAGTGATCTCTTCCATAATTTACACTTGGAGCTGGATTGGTGGGTCACCGATGGTTGTCTGTCGCTGCACACTCACTGACAGCGGAGGAATGTCTACGGAAGCCGGGAGAGGACCCGAGACTGAGGCGTTAGGATGAGATGAGAGTTGAAAGGAACAATGTTAGGAGTGGACGGGTGTTCATTTGTTCTAAATGGATACAGGTTCATGTTATGGAACAATAATACAGATTATCGTAGTTTAGAAGATTTAGATTTATTTTAAATATCAAAAGACATTCCAAAGAATCAAAGATGTCTTCATTTGTACTGAATCACATGACACATGTTGGCCACATTACAAATTTATCAAACAACAAATAAATGGAATAAGATTTAAAAAAAATTGCATTTCCAAAAAGTTATTTTTATTTTGAGAACAAAATTGACCTTAATTTAACTAAATTGAACCTTTTTATAACTATAAGTATTTATATACACTACCGTTCAAAAGTTTGGGGTCACATTGAAATGTCCTTATTTTTGAAGGAAAAGCACTGTACTTTTCAATGAAGATGACTTTAAACTAGTCTTAACTTTAAAGAAA